>JABUQX010049512.1:0-32500 GCA_015478945.1 Trachelipus rathkii | reverse complement strand
TTGATCTTTATGCAACATCTGCCGTTTTCGAAGGTTGTTATTAATTTGGTTTTCTTCAAGTACAGGTTTAGACCTATCTTCTAGCTTTCTTCTTGAACTTTCAAAATAAGTAGTTCTAAATCTTGCTTGCTTTCGGCTGGTAGGGTTGTGCCATCAGCGTATCTAAAGACTGCTCATGTTCTTACCGCCAATCTTCACTCTAATATCGATGTCTTCTGGCATTTCTTTTCTTATGATTGCCTCGGCATACAGATTGAAAAGCTGCGTTGATAGAATACAACCCTGTCTCACTCCTTTTCCATTTTTATACCAATCCGTATCATCGCTTACAGCTCTTTTCTACGGCATCCTGGTCCACGTAAAATTATCGAATAAGCCGTACGAGGTCTTTCCATTTCAAGGAGACATGCCCACAACTTTTCATGCCCAATCCAATCGAAACCCTTCGTATAATGAAAAAAAAAACATGCAGAGGTCTTCATGAAATTCTCGTGAACTCTCCATAATCTGCCTTAGATTGGCGATGTGGTCACTAGTACCCTATGCAACTCCGGAAACTAGCCTGTACGTCTAGCATTTCTCTATCACAGGCGCTGTTGAATGATCTTTAGTAAGATCTTGCTCTCATGTGGTATAAGGGCGATGGTGTGATATATATATATATATATATATATATATATATATATATATATATATATATATATATATATATATATATAACTATATATATATATATATATATATATATATATATATATATATATATATATATATATATATATATATATATATATATATCAGAATTTGTAGCACATGTGAAATAAAAAAGGATAAACAAATCCTTGAGCATAAAAACTAATCTTCCTATCTACAAAAAAAGAAACTGTTTTTTGAAAGGAATTTGCCCTACTTTGCCTTCCAAGAGTCAAGAACTTTTTAATCGATCAAGAAAACTTGATTGCCTTTGTGTCCTTAAGATACGGAGCAGCGTACGAAGGAATAAATAATATAATTGCGTGAAATTTCAATTATAATTCAGTATATTATTAAATTATAAATCATTACTTCGTTCGTATTAATTATTATTATTATTATTCCTTTTCTTGTTATTATAGAATTTATTAAATTATGAATCATTACTTATTATTAATTATTATTAATTATTATTATTATTATTATTATTATTATTATTATTATTATTATTATTATTATTATTCATTATTATTATTATTATTATTATTATTAGTAGTAGTAGTAGTAGTAGTAGTATTAATGTAATGTATATACAGGTGCTGTTACTGCACACTTGTGATAAATAATTATTATTTCTATTGTCGTTTCTATTATTATTATTATTTGAAAGATCAATAATTTTATTATACGCACGCAAAATAAAAAAATGTATATAAATTTGTACCGAAATATTAAATATTATTATTATTATTAATTATTATTATTATTATTATTATTATTATTATTATTATTATTATTATTATTATTATTATTATTATTATTATTATTATTATTATTATTATTATTATTATTTAGCCTAACTACTTTCATTACAAATACTATTAAAATAAATTGCAACTTTTATTCTTATTGTTGTTATCACAGGTATTAATGTGACTAGTATTATTATTGGCCATTGGTGTCCTTCCTTGCTAATTGATTTTGTTGCATAGGAACATTATAGTATTATTAACGTATTATTATTATTATTATTATTATTATTATTATTATTATTATTATTATTATTATTATTATTATCGATATTATAATCTTTATCATTATTATTATTATTATCATTTTTATTATCATTATCATTATTATTATTATTATTATTATTATTATAACCCAAGTATTTCAACTTACGATATTCTGCAAATAAATTGTCGTGGGGATGGCAATTGTCATTCTAGGTGTAAAATGAAAATTATTATTAGTTTGTCCATTATTATTATTATTATTATTATTATTATTATTATTATTATTATTAGTAGTAGTAGTATTTTTAGTTATTATTATAGGGATAATGGCAATAGTGTTATAATTCTTCAGATTACCATTATTGTTATAATCTTGTCAAAATTATTACGTAATAATTATTATTATTATTATTATTATTATTATTATTATTATTATTATTATTATTATTATTATTATTATTATTATTATTATTATTATTATTATTGCTTTTTATGGCTAGTATCCTACATCGGTATTTGTGATTATTATTATTAATCTAATTATTTTACAACTATTATTATAACTATTAGTTGTTATTAAAAATTATCACTACTGCAAGCAAAAATAGTTTATTTTAATTACTGGGGGCACGAAGGAAAACTACTGCGTTTCTCCCTGCAGCCCACCTTTCATAGCAGTGGCCAGTTATCTTATCTAAATTGATATGTTTAATAGTGTAGGACCTACTTTATATGTTGTAAAAACCTATAAATGTAATGTTCATAACCTGAATAAAGTTTTGAGAATTGTATTATTATTATTATTATTATTATTATTATTATTATTATTATTATTATTATTATTATTATTATTATTATTATTATTACTTAAAAAGAATTATATTGGCCAATTTGCTCCGTAATTGTCTCTATAATAAATAATTGTCACAATCGCCCCACGAGCACGTTAAACACAATCGATATTCCTTAGAGTATCATGAAGTCCTGCTATTATCTTTTATCTATTTCTTAAATATATATATATATATATATATATATATATATATATATATATATATATATATATATATATATATATATATATATATATATGTATATATATATATATTTATATATATTTATATATATATATATATTATTATTATTATTATTATTATTATTATTATTATTATTATTATTATTATTATTATTATTATTATTATTATTATTATTATTATTATTATTATTATTATTATTATTATTATTATTATTATTATTATTATCATTTTATTATCATCCATCATTATTATTATTATTGTGTGTGTGTGTGTGTATTATTATTATTAATATTATTAATATTAGATATGCGGACGAAGGTGTGCCTAGGGTGGGGAGTCCCACAAAGCGTACAGCCTGAGGGGGAATATATATTTAAAAAAAAAAAAAAAAAAAAAAAAAAAAAAAAAGGGAAAAGATGGGGAAGAGAGAGGTAATAAGGGTGGGATGTATGAATGTGAGAGGTAAACGAGGATTTGAAGAAGGAGGAAGTGGGGTTAATGTTCAGAAAGAAAAAAAGGTTGAATGTTAGGGTAACAGAGACTAAAAGCTGAAGGGAAAGGGAGATGGATTTTGAATACAAGGTATAATATCAGGGGTGAACGAGAGAGTGAGAGGCAGGAAGGGGGTGGGAATAGTTATGAGGGAAAGAGGTGTGGGATAAGGTAAAGTTATGCAGTCAGGTGAGTTCAAGGATAATAATGTGGGTAAAGTGAGGGATTCAGAAATGGATTTTTATATGTGCATATGCACCAGTGAATGGAGCGAGGAAGGAGAAAGTTTTTGGAGGGAGTTGAATGAGTGTTGGGAAGGTTTTGGGGTAAATGATAAAATTTGTCTTTTGGGGGATTTGAATGCAGGAGTGGGAAGGGAGGGTGGGAAGAATAGTAGGACCTGACTTTTTGGGGTAGGGGAGAGGAATGTTAATGGAGAAAGCCTGTTAGAAGTTGTGTGTTGAAAGAAGAATGATAGTGGGAATACATGGTTTAAAAAAAAAGTGAAAATCATAAGTATACATGGAAAGAGTGAGATAACGGGGAGGGCGGTACTGGATTATGTGTGTGTGTAATGGGAAGGATAGAGGTAGATTACTAGATGTAAATGTATTTAGAGGGCCGGGGAGGGGGATATCGGGATCACTATTTGGTGGTTACTAGGATAAGGGTGGGAGGAGGGGTGAGGTTGGGAAGAGGGAGAAAGAGAGAGTAGAAGTGATAAAGGTGGAAATATTGGAGGAGAAGTGTGTAAGAAGGAGTTTAGGAGGGGTATGGAGGAAAGTAGGAGGAGAGACGTGAGAGGGACACAGGAATTGGGGAGGTGGAGGGGGTGTGGATGGATTTAAAGAGGCAGTATGCGAAGAGGCTAGAAGTGTATGTGGAGTGAAAAGGGTGGGGGCAAGTAGAAGGAAAGGGAGTGAATGGGAGTGAGGAGGTGAAGGAGGTGGTGAAAAGGAAAAAGGAGGCTCATGTGAAATGGTTGGGAAGTAGGAGAGAGGAAAGCTGGGAGGAATATAGAGAAGGGTTAGAGTGGAAGCAAAAAAAGGGTGGTAGAGAGGGCGAAGAGAAGAGAAAAAGATGAATGGTGTAGAAAAGTGACGGAAAATTTTGAATCAGGGAGCAAGATGTTCTGGAAAGAAGTGAATAAAATAAGGAAGAAGAAGGAGGGGGTGGGGGAGAGGATTAAGGGAGGAGATGGGGAGTGGATAGGAGGAGAGGATAGGGTGAGGAAGAGGTGGGGGGGAGTATTTTAGGGGATTATTGAATGAAGTGGGTGGGGAGGGGAGGAAGTTTTGCAAGAGGTGAGAATGGGGAGTGGACTGGGGAGGGAGGGGGAGGATGAAATACAAATGGAGGAAATTATTAGGGCCTTGAATAAAGGAAAAAGGGAAGTCCACAGGTCTGGATGGTGTGAGAATGGAAATGTTGCAGAAAGAGGAGGTATAGGGGTGGAGGAATGGCTGTATGGGTTATATAATATATGTTGGAGGAGTGGTGAGGTACCACAGGATTGGGAGGATGGTTGTTTGGTTCCCTGTATAAGGGAAAGGGGATAGGATGGAATGTGGGAATTATAGAGGTATATGTCTTTTAAGTGTGGTAGGGAAAGTATATGGGAGAATACTGATTGAGAGAGTGAGAGGTTTAACGGAGGGGAGAATGGGGAAGAACAAGGAGGATTTAGGGAGGGGAGAGGGTGTGTGTGGACCAAGTTTTTACACTAAAGATGCTTGTTGTGGAGAAAGTATAGAGAGGAAAGGGAAAGTGTATGGGTGTTTCTTAGATTTAGAAAGCATATGATAGAGTGAAGAGGGGTGAATTGTGGAGGGTGTTGGGGGAAAATGGAGTGGGGGGTAAATTAGGTAAAGGTATTAGGGCCTTTTATAGGAATAGTAGAATGTGTGTGAGTGTTAGGAGGGGAGAGTGAGATGTTTGGGGTGGAGAGAGGTTTGAGGCAGGGGTGTGTAATGTCGCCGTGGCTATTCAATTTGTTTATGGAGAGTGTTTGCAGAGGAATGGTGAGGGAGGGGAGGGGGGTGGAAGTGATGAATGGGAATGATAGAAAGGAAGTGAACATGATACTGTTTGCGGACGATACTGCCCTTGTGGCGAAGAACGCGGGAGGGCTGAGGTAGTTGGTGAGGGGGTTTGAGAGATTGTGTGGACAAAAGGGGCGTAAAAATAAATCCAGGTAAGAGTAAAGTGTTTGTATTAGAGGAGGAGGAAAGAGAGGAGGGGGGGGGGGTTAGAGGTTAGAGTAGGGGGTGTAGTATTGGAAGAAGTAAAGATTTTTTAGATATTTAGGAATGGATTTGGGTAAGGGGAGGGATGAAGGAGGAGATAGAACATAGAGTAGGAGAAGGAATAAGAGCTTTGAGTGGTCTGAGAATTATGGAAAGGGGGATTTATGCAAGTTAAGATAAGTATATTTGAAAAAATTTGTGTACCAGCGGTGTTGTATGGGTGTGAAACGTGGGGTTGAATGCCAGGTCTAGGAAAAGAAGTTGGAAGTATTTGAGATGAAGGGGTTGAAAGCGGTTTGGGGTTAGCAGAAGGGAGAGGATTAGGAATAGGGTGGTGAGGGAGAGATGTGATTGGAGGAATGGGTTGGTGGGAAGAGCGGAGAAGGGAATGTTAAGATGGTATGGGCATCTAGTGAGAATGGAGGAACAGAGAGTGGTTAGGAGAGTTTGGGAGGCGGAGGGGATAGGAAGGAGAGGAAGGGGGAGACCAAGGAGGAGGTGGATGGATGGAATAAAGGAGATGCTGGAGGGAGGGATGAGGGAGGAAGAGGGTAGGGTGTTGGCGAGAGATAGAGTGGGGTGGAGGAGGTGGGTGAGGGCGAGATGAGGGGAGGTATGAGTGAGAGAGGCTGTACGTACCACTACCCCGCTCAAGCGGGAAAAAGTGCAGCAAAATAAATAAATAAAATATATATATATCAAGTATGCCCTCAAAAATAGTTTCGAAATTGAAGTTGCTATGGCCAGGTAAGTAATTAGTATATTCAAGGCGACAACTTGTAGTGTCAATTTGAAACTATCAAACTTGAAAGCTTAAACAAAACCATGTTGCTGTTATGGAGTTTCATAAGTGTGGCCTAGAAAAAGAGTACCATTTTCAAGATTCTGCAACCATAAGGTATTAGCCGTTATGTTTGCGTATCCTGCCATAAAGTTAGGCAAGGACACTGGTGATGTGTAGAATCGCCATATATCAGGTAGGTCATATTCTGTTTGGACACCGCAGTCTGTCAATACTGTAAAGGTACAAATTGAGAAAATTCCATGTTCGTAAACAAAACCGTGGCATGTGAAATGCAGAAAGCAAAGAATTGGAAATCGGACATCTTTCAAAGAGGATTTAAGTTAAGGGCTTACAAAAGACGCAACGGATATTACTCACGGATGTCCAATAGAAAGGTAGGAGAAAAGTTTAAAAGTCTGTTGGCCGAGTACGCGCATAATCGACATCGAAAAATTCTCTTTACACGCAAAAAAATCTTCACCGTGAAAGAATACTTAAACATACAAAACGATAGGGTGTATTATAAGCCATCTAAGGAAGCAACATAACTTGTACCACGTGTCCAAAGAGGTCATAATGCGGTTTCGGTGACAGTTTTGTGGAGAGTGAGTTACGATGGGTTCACAGACATCCATTTTTATAGGAAAGGTGTTAAAACCTCGGGAGTCGTGTACCAACACACCGTTATGAAAGGTGTGGTAAAATTACTAGATCAAACACTTTTCCAAAATGAACCATGGAATTTCATCAGGATTCAGCACTGCCACATAAACCAAGGTCTATCTAAGCTTAGTTCAAGGACAATGTTCCCATTTTCTATAGCTTGATGATTGGCCGTCTGGCAGCCCCGATCTTAATCCTTTGAATTGCAAATTATGAGCAGATTTAGAAGGTATGGTTTGCTCAAGAAGACACCAAAATTTTTGTTTCATAATCTCTAAAAGGTTGCGGTCATGAACTTTGCGATGTGAGTTGTGCGTGATTCAAAAGGAGACTTGGTTAAAAGACTTAAGGATTGCGCTAAGGCAAAAGGCGGTCATTTTGAATGAGTTGTATTTTTTTGCTTTAATAATGGTTTGTAGATTACCTCATTTAGATACTAAATTGAACTGTTTATTAGTTTTTATTTAACAAGACCTTTGGTATGTAACAGTATTTTTAGGAGTACCTTTAAATATATATATATATATATATATATATATATATATATATATATATATATATATATATATATATATATATATATATATATATATATATATATATATATATATATATATATATATATATATATATATATATATATATATATATATATATATATATGTGTGTACTATAGATCTATTTGAAGGATTTTATTCAATAAGTGTATTTTAAAAATTCATCAGCTTATTTTTTAACAATTTTACAATTGTTTAATAAATTAAAAAATAATCAATAATATGATCAATAAAATCTTGTTATAACAACGCACAAAATTTATGATCAAATCTGATAGGTCCTCTAATTTCTAAAATTAAACTAGAAGAATAATAAAATTCAGAGTAATATTTCAATAGTGCTTTTTATCCACCAATATACCTACCACGAAGACGTGGTTATTACGATATAATTGATGTCATGGGCTCCAAATTGTTATCAAATATTAGAAGCTTCAATGTAATGGGGAAAAAAATGATTTCACACAATCATCAACCAGTAAAAGACAAGCACGAGTAAGCAACAGAGAGGGAGAGGAAAAGAAAGAAAAGGAGAGAGAGAAAGTGATATAGAGAGAAAGAGAAAAAGAGGGAGAGTGTAGTAAAAAGAAAGAAACTCAAAGGATTGTATTATTATTTATTATTATTATTATTATTATTATTATTATTATTATTATTATTATTATTATTATTATTATTATTATTATTATTATTATTATTGAAAATATAATAATAATAATAATAATAATAATAATAATAATAATAATAATAATAATAATAATAATAATAATAATAATAATAATAATAATAATAATAATAATAATAATAATTAAAATAACATTTATTAATATTTATTGGAAAGTTTCTATTTTTATCCAGAATCTCTAAAAATATCTACCGGTAGTTATAAAAACTTGCCTTATATATATATATATATATATATATATATATATATATATATATATATATATATATATATATATATATATATATATATATATATATATATATATATATATATATATATATATATATATATATATATATATATATATATATATATTATGATCTGGTATTAATATTTTTTAGCTTACAGCATCGTCTTTTTCTTCCTGTTTAGCATTTAAGATGTGGTTCCTTGCGTGACCTACATCTACGTATACCAAAATTGACGAGACATCTCTTGACGAGCGTACTGAACTGTTGTATATTGTCGTAATAAATAAGTCGCTACAAATTTCTTTTTTGGAATATTTTCTCCAATGTAGTAAAGAAATGCTTTCTAAAAATCCATTTTCTCTTGTAATAGTTATTAGTTTCTCTCCACATTTAGATTTATTTACGAAAAATCCGGCTTTCTGGCAACGTTTCACGGTCGTGCGGAGACTACACCGAAGTATATTTATTTTTTTTTTTCGCATAAGCGGTCATTCATCTCGTGAGAACAATGAGACCACGTTCTACTTCCGTTATTTCTCCCATTTTAGGAATTATGTAATACTTATGTTATTAGCATAAAAAAAAATAAGAAACAAACACACCTACACACACAAACACACACATAAATAAAGACTACAACAACCATTCAAACCTTCATGGTTGCTTGGTTATTAATAATACCTTAATGGTAGGGTATGGCAATAATTCTTTAAAATTTTTAAGAAATATAACTATGAAATCCTCAAGAATTTGCTACGTAGTTAAAAAAGGAAGATAATGTTCATTCACTTCATGTCTGTAATTCTTTTTAACTCGGAATGAAATAAAAATTATGTCATCATACTCCTTAAATAATTTCCCTATTACTCACTATTTCAGAATACAAATAGTAAATTTATTTCAGAAAATAATTCGTTCACGTAATACCAAAAAAGAGAAGAATAATAAATTGGAGATAAATGTTTTATTAAAATAATGTTTTAAGTTTTTCAAATATGCTGTGATACTAAAGTTGAAAATTAAAGTGCAACGCTTAAAAAAAACTTCATGATTTATTTAATCATAACCAGTGGGAAGTTACCAAAATTTTAACAAACAGTTGTCTGCTTTGTCCTAATAGTTTTTTGCCGGTTCGTTTCCCTTTTTAGTCATACATCAAAAGATTTGAGTACCCGTTCCCTTTCATTAATTGGTTAACGAAAAAAAGTTAAGTACATCTTTAGGCAAATCTACTGTGACCCGTCTTCAGCTCACCACTGATCATAACTGAATCAATAAATTATAAACTAGAGAGCAAAAGGTATTCTTCAGACATGCCAAGTACCAACCCACACGCATAAATATTGTTCACATTACATGGCTGGTTGAGATAAAAGAGATAATATTTAGTGTCACTTGTTAAATAAATCCAAATTAGTCATCCAAAGAAACAGGTGATTAAATTAATCTCTTCAGCTTCTTCCTTTTGTCAAAAAAAAATAAATAAAAAATAAAAAGAGGGAAGCTGGATAACTTCACTGTGTGTTCTGTGCGATAGCCGTCAATTCTTCTACAGTTACAATATACTATGGGAATATATCACAGCATATTTTATTATGAATGTACTCTAACTTCCTTATCTAAACTTTTATTAGTGTACACCTTCATTTACATTTAAATATGGACCATTTTTCCTATCGACTATTTGGGATAGTCTCCCTACTAATATCTAGATATATTCCAACTGTAACAGTTTTAATATATATATATATATAATATATATATATATATATTAATTATATATATTATATAATATATAATATTAATATAATATATAGCTTAAATTTTATATATACTAATAATATATAACAAAATTTCTAGATATATAATATTAATATATATATAATGATGATAGGGACGCTGGTCATATACCTCTCGCGTTAAGTATCAGTGAGAGACTTATATTCTACCAGCTGTGCAAGAATTTTTTAAACTCCTGACGCAACCAGCATGCGAGGTGGACGTCTTGGTTCGGACTAGGCCGCTCTCTTGAACTTATTTTCTCCATTTACCTTTGTCTCTGGTCCCCCCTCACCCGCCACGTATACCCTTCCTGAACAATAGGGGATAAACACGTTAAACTTGTAAAAGGTAGTGTAGGGAAACTCTTTTATAAAAAGGTAAGTCCTTTTTGAAGAGTACATTTTTAGTACTATATATATATATATTAATTATAATTAATTTAGATAATTACGCAGGATTTTTTTAATTTTTAAAAAATTATAAATTAAAAAAAATATTTAAATATTATATTAATACTATATATATATATATATATATATAAGATATTATAATATATAATAATATGAATTAAAGCTATATATAAATATTTTAAAGCTGCACACTATACTATAGGTACTTAGAAGCTGATATACAATACCCATATAATAATAAAAGGTATATATATATAATATATATATATATATATATATTGTGATAAAGACTAGAGTTCGTATTTATATTATTTATTTTGAATATTTAAGTGTTTATGATTAAATAATAAATGCAGTTAATTTTTTATTTATTATCACTACCTATCCTTTTAGATCTCTTATAGTAGTTAATTATATATGGATAAAATATTTTAAAATTTTTATGTGTTAAGTATAGTTATAATATAATATATATATTATTGATATTATAATAATATAATAATTATATATATCTATATAAATATATATTATATATTATAAATATATATTAATATATATATATTATATAATTTTTATATATATATATAATAGTTAATTATATTATATATATGATATATATATATATAATATCATATAGATATAATATAATATATATTAATATATATATAATAATATATATATATATATTAAATATATATATATATTATATACATATATAATATTATATATATATATTTATATAATATATTATTAGTATATTAATATATTTAATATATATAATATTAATATATATAAATATATATATATATATATATATATATATATAATATATATATATAATATAATAATATTAATTAGTATATTAATATATATAAATATATAATATTAATTATTAATACAAAAGAGTGTAGTATAGCATCGATTTAAGGATTAAAGTTAAACTATATACGGCGTAAATATATATTATTATATATATATCTACTTATTTTAAATCCTTAATCTATTTTAATAACAATAAATAAAAAAAAAATTAACTAGGCTATACTATAAGATTAATAGTTTATTAAACCTTATTAAAGGCGTACTTTAATTCTGAGTTTAAAGAATATATTGTGATGTATAAACAGGAATATATATGTATAACTTAATCGTTAATCAAGTTAATCGTAGAGCATTCAGTCACGGAGGGGAAAACCGGTCACATTAATAAATTGTTAATATTTTTTTTATTGATTATTAATATTATGCTAATTTATATTCAAATTAATTTTATTAGAGTGAAAATAAATAATTTTAATAGGCTTTGACCCTAGCTGAATACTTCTCTACTAAGGGCTGACAGCAATTAACTCCTTAAGAGTAACGATCCCTTGATAGCGGACTTTTCTAGCGGAACTTTCTCTGTATCCTGTAGAAATGAATAAAGGAAGGGTGGACTGGAAATCGTTGACGTATACCAACTTACAGTTTTTTAAGACAAATATGGATATTTTTTAATGAAGAATCATGCTGTCAACAATCTCCTTTCTTCGTGAATATAGTATATACTATATAATCTTTTTCTCTATCTCTCATTAATCCTATGGTCGATCGTTGCCTGTTCTCTTGACCATTCAGGCAGAAGGACAGTTGCGATCGGGAGTGGAAAATAATTATCTCGTTCTCCTAACACTTACCTTTAGCTAAATTATTTCATATTCAGCTAGAAATCTGACTGCAGGGATATCTCTTCGTAACGTAAGCAAATGTACTGAGTCATTATCTATCAAAACTGAGTATAAAGTGTACTAGCTAACCTCCTTTATACTGGGTATTCTACTACTACTGAACAAATCTTACTATATCTGGTCATACTTAGCTTTGCCAAAAACATCTCTATAACTTTTCGGTTACTGTTAAAATATCTGTCTTCTGTATGTTCATCTTCATCATTACCTCTTATTCGATCTGATGATCCTGTAGCTAATTCTCCAATATCTAGAAAAAAATAGGCCAAGCTCGTCGGCTCCTCATGTTTTCTCATAACTCGCAAACCTATATATAGTGGCGACGATTTGGTATCGTATGCTCCTATCGTCTCGCTCTTCATCCTCTCAGAGTGTCGCGTATGCGCTGAATAAAACTTTGTTCCTATTGATATAAAAAAAACATAATAGATATACACACAAAACAAAAGAAATGCCTATTGGAGCTTCACCTACCATCTACTACTATCTATACGGTGTTTAGGTGTCGAATAGGGTCCAGAAAGGATGGCAGCAAGGCCGCTGAATGGCATTCCTCCCAGAGTTTATCATACTTGGAGGATTTTCAACGCCGAGGGAACTGGCCTTCCCGCGAAATAAACTCAAATTCCTAACCATACAAGTCAACGTATATTCTCTATGTCTCGAAAAACTCACACTAATAAACTATTGCTGATTCTTATTCATCTCTGCAATCTTTTTTATAAATGTAGAAAGCTCACATATGAGTTTTCTATTTTCCGATTTTATCTCTGAAATATTTATATTGAAATGTCTGCTGCTTTAGTATCCTTATTCAACTTATCGCTCCTTATAATGCTATCTACTTGTTATTTTTTTAATTTATGTCTATTTCATTAATATCTTTATTTGTGAAATAGCGCTTCTTCCTCAACTCTCTATTTATTATTTAGTTATCAGTTCTGGAAGTTTAACATTCTCTATAATTCACTTAGCTATAATAACCACAAATATAAAACACCAAAGAACGCTTCGGCCGCTTCGAAGTATATATTATGTACTTGTTTTTATACTGCAAGATAATGATTCTTTTTTCAATTTTCAACAAACTATTGCATTGTAACCCGTAAATCAGTATACTTCCTATCGTACCGATTTTTATGGTTTTCCGCCCTTAGAACTACGGGGAGACTTACTTGTGAACATTCTTCTAGTGCTGCGTGTTTCATTGTTCGTGGTGTCCATCCAGCGGTTAAGAGCATTTATTAACACACAGAGAGGCTTGACTATGCTTCTGAACCGGGTCTTAAAAATGTTGAAAAATTAATTGCCAGCATTGTATGGCCAACGAGCGTCTCAAATCTGCTCTCAAGCTCCCCTCCTTTGGGTTTTCCTCCTTCTCTTTATGCTTACTTATTGTGAGTTTATAAGTTGTTCTTTTTCATAGAGTCACGTAAACGTAACGTATCGGCTGTGTTGAGTGATAGCGAACTTGCATTCTGTTAGGCTCCATTTTCTGTCAATTAATGTATGTGTTGATATTATCCTTCTATACAATTTTAAGCAGCGCCGTTTTCACCAAGTACATTATCTATTAGCTATTACGTCTGTATATACCCTGACTTTTCGGAGTAATGATCTTCTCACCAGCCACATCTAAACTCATATTCGCACATCAATTGCCGATGACCGTTCAAGACCGTTATCATCATACTTGTTCCAAGGAGCGAGGAAGGATATCTATTTTCGTGTTACATCCTTTTTCTGAGGGATAAGAATAGGCGTCAAAATTACCCTAGGAATTGCTCTCACGTCTTAATCTCCGATCTAATCTCGCTTTTTGATCTGATAGGAATTTCCGGGTTGTCTAGGATAGGCCCCCCAGTGCGGCTTCTTAAATTATGGTTAGTTGGTCGTCTGATAACCTTATGTGAAATTCAATTCATTAAAAACTACAATATTGTCTACCCAGATTGCGATACCCTCTCTTTAAGAAACACATTCTAAGTCCAAAACGGGCTTCCTGATCCAACTGTTGCATCTCGGTCTCTCCTGCACGCTTCTTAATTAATTTATATATATAATACATCCTGCTGTTGCTGGGACACGTCTAAAACAGTGACCATGTCACGCATAAAACAAAAAAATTGTTCTTGGAAACCTCACATCACACATATTGCGTGCGAAGTGATTATTTTGCCTTAATAGCTGATTGGCATCGTACGAAAAGAAACTTGTGTTGACAGTTCTGTTTAGACTGCGAGACTTTTTTTACCTCTTCTGGCAATTGTCACTTCACAGGACGGGTGTCAAGTAAATGCCAAGGGCTCCTCGGAGTGCCTCTATTTTGCGTTAAAATATTATTTATTGAATATTGAGCTTTAAATATTTATTGAGTATTGACCTTGGAGCGAGTGCGGCTCTGGTTCCACCCGGCTTCTAAATAAAGCCCATTTGGCACAGGGTCGAGTCAAAGCCAAAAGGCTATATAAACTGTTCTGTTCTTACCCACTAGTTCACTTGACCCGTCTATCTTTGCCCGGCGAGAATTTGGGGTGTCTTTATCTCTTTTCTATGATTACCGCCCTTTTATCTGGCTAGGCTGCTCGAGGGTTATATGACTTATAGCTATCTTACTCTTTGCCGTATCATTCTCAATCCATTATGCGTTCGACCTCGACGTTTATTTAATGAGAGAGTATGACGGTCGTGCGGACATTTCGTAGATGCGGGCCACATATCACGGGTTGTGCGTCATTATTTTATCTAACTTCTTAATTTGTCTGATGTGTCGCTGCTGTTCTTCCTCTTTTCCTGTCCTAACACGTTGGGTGACCTCTGTGATATATTTCTATAACGTACTTCCATCTGACATTGCCCGGCTTCTTAAAATATTATTATCGCGTTGTTTCCTATATTCTGTAATTAATAATATCTCCCCCACTGCATAAGCAACGCCCTGTCGGGACCACTTCTCACTGGCTCATCCACTGTGTAATTTGCTATAGTTGTGACTTCTGAGGCGTTGAAACACCCCCTTCCGTGTGAATAGGGCTCTGCCCCTGTGTAGTGGCTGTCCCAATGCGGTTTTTCTTAGAGTTATGATCAAACTTGATTTTTAATTAAAAAATTAATAGTTATATATTTTATTATATTAATTGATTGACTGGTGAGACTTAGAGTTATACTTAATTATAGATATAGGTATCTATTTCTGTGTATAATAATATATACCTTTCTTAAAGAATTATATTTTTATAAATATTTATTAATTTATATGATATATTAGTATAGTACTAATAATTATTATGAGTTGATTTATATGTGTATATTAGTAATGTATGACATTTCTCATATATAGGGCCATAATGTGGTATACTTCTACAATTTATTTAATAATATATTCTAATGTTATTCCGGTAATAATATATATAAATAATTTCTATATTTAACCTGTTTTTGCTATAAAATTGAATTTAATTCTTAAGCTTAACCTTTTATAAATTGTTTTAAAAAGTTATTAACTAAATTTTGCCAGGTTTATTAACTATCTTAATATATTAACATAAGGCAACAATTCATTAAAAAAAAAAAATTGAATATTAATTGTTTTTTAAAGGGTAGTATGCAACTATTTATTAAAGTTCAGTGCCCCGAATTTTTCACCCCTTTAAAATGGAATAAAAGTCTGACTGCGATGGTAACAGTCAGCCATATTCTAAGACACCCAAGTAAGAAAAGACACCTCACAAACTGTAGGATTATTTTGCCTCTTATATAATACGTTGGTTTCGGGGGTGTTTCTGTGCTGTAGTCATTCTGTTCAGGATTTCATGTGGGTGGGTTCAAAACCCAATTGTTTTTGGTTACCAATTTTTCGTGAAATCAACTTCTCTTATTAGTGAATGATTTTCGAAATGACTTCAAAACTTGAAATATGCATAGTAATGGGTTGCCTAACTGGGGAACATTCAAGAGAGCGGGTTAACTGCCAGCGTTGAACTGTCTTATATCTAACATAAAGTCACCTTTTTTCTTATCAGATATTATTTATTTTGAGGTATTGTGCTACGAGGCGCTTTGTGCCCAATTTGTACTAATACGCCACTTTTGGGGATTTTTTTAAGAGAATGTTCAGGTCAAAACCAAATTAGCAATAAGAATAAGTTACAAGAAGCCGCTTTGGTCCTTTTTAGTAGAGTATGTTAATTCTCCATGCTCATACCAATAATTAAAAATTAGATAATCCAGAGCGCCAAGCAGCACTCGAAGTTATCGCGTCCCTAAAGAATATTATCCTACAGAATCATAATCATCATTTCAAAGGGTGACATAATAAAGAGTATAAATGTATACTTAAAGGATAGCCGTATGTGGGCCTATTCAGAGAGAGCATGCACATTTTTACTAAGGGTAGTCTCCCAATGTTTATCATCCTATATATAATTTAATAGTAATATGTTAATTAATAAATTATAAGTTATTTATTTAGATAGGTCTCTTGTACCTTGTGTAGAACCAAATTTTCAAAGAAGAATATATCCAAATTCTTTTTGAGAGAATTTGTAACCACAGAGGCACTCATTTATTCTTTAAACAAAGTAGATAAATATACTCCTTAAGAAAGCCGCAATGTCCATATATATTTACTAGTATCTAGTCACAGTAACGAGAAAATACCAATGAAAAAATTAATTGATCATTTAAAAAATGTTTACTTTGATGAATTTCAAGAATTATTTGATTTTTTGAGACAAAAATGAATAGAAAAATATATACAGGTCGTAAATTAGATGATAAAAAGAAAGCATTATTTCCACTTTTTTCATATTATAATCTGTTTAGAAGCCACTAAGGCCCTACCTTACACTTCCCAGTAACCAATATATCTATACTAAGTGTGAATAATAAAGAAGTAAAAATTAAAAAAATGTGGTATTCGCATTTGATACCCCTCATATTTGATGTTCTCCAGTCTCAAACTCTCTACATTTCCGAATTATAAATAAGATAATAATTCAGAAGCCAAACATAGAGCAGCTCCTAAATTATTCTTTGAGGAGGCGCTTTGTTGCCTGTATATAATTGTTAATACATTTAGATTACTACACCCCTACGCAAGTTTTGTGGCCTATTATTAGGTGCCCTTTTTATATATCTGTTATATATGGATATATCAAAAAGTAGACATGAGACAAGATTTTATATTAGGCCTCTTAGACAATTTCCAGAGACATTATAATTTTTTTTTAAATGGATGTTAACTTCAAATATATACTATTATAAAATTTTCTTAAAGCTAATGCTTGGGACTGGCACATATTCAGAGATGCATAATTAGTAGGTCCCTAAGTGTTAAAAAAAAAAAATGTGCAATCCTCTTCGATTATATTTGGATCTTCTTGTCACCTTATAGAAATGGTGTAACATATCATTAGATGACTCATTCCACTTCGCCCAAACAAGAAAAAAACTTATTTGCTAATTTATTTCAAATATTTTATAAAATCTATTAAACTATATTCTATATAATATTTTTTTATAGGTGTTTATGAGAGAGAGATGTGAAAGTGTGAAGCACAAAATCTCAAAAAAAAATCGAAAAAGAGTACTCGTCGGTGAACACTTTTCTGCCATAGGAGGGGACAATGCTAGGACTGTGCCCTTATCATATGCTCACAATTAATCGTCAATGTCTTATTTTGAAGTCATTTCGAAAAAAAAAAATTCGGAGTTGACTGGGAAAGTGGATTTGCCGAATATAGATGAGTCAACAAAAAACATCTGCGGTGGTTTTTGAAAAAAACTTCCGAATTTTCTGAACAGTATTCTATGTAACTAAGCGTACACAGAAACAAAACTATTCAACAATTGGAACAATCTGTATTTTTATTTAGAGCTTGCAAACAATATAAAGTCAAACACTCTCTATGAGTTTCCTTCTGGGATTTAATTTGTGTTATGTGGTGTTTCCATATTAAACGGGCTGACTTAAATTCCCGACCTATTAATAATTTCAAATTTTTTAGATTAGTTGGGGGGTAAAATTGGGCTTTAAGTAGGCGAGTGGGACCTCATCATATATTTAGTGGACCCCTGTAGGCCCTTTATGATCTTAGACACTTTCTTAAGAGTTATTATTATATATAAATTATTATTTTATACCAATTTTTTTTCAAGTGAATGAGAGCTTTTATTTCTTCTATGGCGTTGATGATTAGCCAAAAATAATAAGAAATATTCATCTTGATTGGGCTGCCTTACAGCACGCCTGGTTTTCGCTTATTCATCAATGTAATTTTATGTTAAGTTCATCAAATAATTTTATATTTTGATGATTTTTTTGACATCCTGTCAAAGAAACAAGAAATAGACTCGAATCGATATTCCGGTTTCGGAATCGAGCTCCGAATCCGAATCTCGACATTGGTGGATCATAATACATATATGACCTCGAATTACGAATCGCGAATCGGAGTCAGCACCTTGGATTACGAATCGAAATCCGGAGAAAAAAAAGCCAATATGCCGTGTGTGTGGAAGAGGGCTCGAATCCGAATCCGAATCCGAATCCAGCACCTGTCGATTCGAATCCGAATCCGAATCGGAATCCTTCTCTCGAATCCGAATCGGAATCCGAATCCGGATTCGGATGCGGATTCAATAAATATTATATACTATAATATATTATATATATATATAATATTATATATAATATATAATATATATATATATATATTATATATAATACTATAAATATATATATATATATATAATAATATATAGTATATTTAATATATATATAAACTCTGCCTACCCAAGTGTATTCTTCCAGATATAATTATACATTATATACTCATATTATAAAATATATTTTTATTTTGGTATATATTATATACTGGGGAGTATGAAAAGTAGTCTACTTTATTTCTACAGTATCTTTCTTTAAAAGTATTTATATATATATTTCTTTATATTATATATATTGAAAGTTATATTAATAACTTGTATACATTATCTTAAGATAATAATATAGGTATATAGTATACTAAATATTTGCATTAGAGTATATCTGGAACACTATTTATAAATATAATTTCCATTATAAAACATGGTTTTTAACATCGTATAAGTGATAATATAATAATGATATTTAATATTGTGTACTAATCCCATCTCTAAAATTATAATATTTATACTTTAACACTAAAATTTTGATATGGACAGTTAGATATTGGAGACAATATACAGCGTGTTATATAACTACATCTAACTATAAGGGTAATTATTTGTTGGAGGTGTTGATGTGAGGAGAAAAACCTTTTTTATGATAGATAGGCGTGGGTGTCTGTTCTTCTGGACCTATTTCTAGAGGACTTTAATTCGAAGGGCAAGGGCCATACATGTGCACGCAACTATACTTCTTGACTTTCATATATGTGTGGATATAATATTTTATTCATCGGGACTGGGTAAAGTTTGAGTAGGTACTCTTGAGGTTGTCTCATTCAATTTGATAGACTCTTTATATCTACACTAGCTTTATTATATACTCATTGTTTTTATCTCGTTTAATCAAATATATTATGGGTTAACTGGACTATTCTTATATGAGAGGATGGATCGAGATCTTTTTCGTTAGAGCTTGCTTAATACTGCATTTACATTTTATTTGATGTAAATTGTGATTAAGATATACAATTACATGCTTTCGTGAGTGTAATTTTACGTTTGGGAATGTTGAATCTGCAGACCATTTTTATGCTATCAAGTGATCGTATTGTCCTGAATGAACTGATTAGGACTCTCAAGAGTGTTTCGACGCAGGCCGACTTTTAGCTTGGTACACTTAAATAGATATGTCTTTTATTGTAGACCATTGAGATTCGTATCTAGGAAAGTCTAAAAGGAACCCATAGTCTGTCCTCTTCCACCTTCATAGTTCTCACTCTATATTAAAAATTCTGCGTAACATTTAGAGGAGCACTTTATAATCTATGAAGTGACACCCCTGTATGGATGCCCAGGCGTAGCTTTGCTAGAGGTGTGGGCATTCTGAAACCGTATTTTCTTTCGTTGACGAAGAGCGTGCTTCAATATGCGTAGATTTTTCTATCACAGGATGCACTTACCGAGGCAAGTTAAACTTTGATAGGGTATGAAATTTTATCAGCAGTTGGTTACTTAAATTTATTAAATCAATATATTTGTGTTTATAATCTGAAATATTTAGTTGTCGGGAGTGATGTAATTGATTAAAAAATGACTGTATACTGTTGCATAGGTTAAGTTTCTGCTTGATTATGGTCAGTCCATACAGGTATTATCTTACTACAAAGCACCTTACACTATTAGCAGAAATATAAGAATCCTTATTCTTAATTTATTAATTCAATATTACATATGGGAACCCAAACCCTTGGCAATTACAGTGCGACTATCAAATCCAAGTTGTAAAATGCTTAAATATACGCCTCTGATTAATTTCATACCTATAAAAGTTTAACCTTCCTTCTAATTGTGCATCTGTGACAGAGAAGAAAATTACGAAATTTAAAGACGCTCTTGCAACAAAGAAATCCGGTTTCAGACCCCACACAGGCTCTACCCATTCAGGGAGTTTTATCAGCATAAAGTGCCCTCTTGTTCGATTTTTATATAGTGGGAATCAGTTGATGTTTGAGAGGGAGAATAAGTCATCGATGTCTGTCCAATGAGGTATGCTGTGGTACAAAAGGGTACCCTAAAAATACCTTTCTTAATTCATTAATTTTTATGGCCCTCGTCAAACTATTGTATGGAGTTAAGCGAAGAGTTCTTCCATAATTCTTTGACTGTGTAAGCTTGTTCTGATTGAGCCTCACAAATCAGCTGAATAGTACTTGCAACAACGTCATCAGGAACATGGTTGCCGGCCTGATAAATATTACTTTTATTTACGCTATTTATTATATTTATATTTTATAAATTTCATATTTATAGTATTAATATCAAGACGGTGAAGTACTTTACAAAATCATTGTTAAAAAAATTTGCTCAGATCTATTTGGCTTTGAATAACTATATATCATGTTAATTATTTAACTCCAGTCTGATTGTATGATCTCAATTCAGAAATCAAAGAAGCTTTATTGTCTGACTTTGGTATACACGTTCTGAAGTAATAGAGTCGCTCATAGCGAGCAGAAAGGCCTTCTCTCCTTCAATAAGGTTGTTTTCGTCACCTCTCATCCCGCCATATTCACCTTTTTATAGTTGATAATTTAGGAGACAGTTTTTTTACATGTGAGGTTAACTGAATAACTAAAATTTTTGTGAGGTGTAAGCATTTAGAGTACTGCATATGTCTTTAGCGCGCGTTTAAGTTTAATAATTTTATATATTTACTTAATTATATAATATTATTGTTTATTGGAGGATATTGAACTTATGGAGGGGACAGTATTATTAGATAGCCTACTAGCGGTAATATAATATACTATATATATATATATATATATATTATATATATATATATACTTATATATATTTATAATTATATAATATATAATATTAATTACTATCATTATAATTACATTAATTATATATTAATAAATTATATATTATTCTTATATAATTCTTATATTATATATATATACTATATGTAATGGGACACTCTATATAATTTAATATTGCACTCTTTTTTTATTATTGTGTCTTATATATAATATATTATATAATATATATAATATAGATATATATATATATATATATATTATTAATATCACATATACTAAATTAATTACTATATATACTTTTTAATATATTATATATACCTATATATATATATATTTATATATATTAAATAATAATATTAATATTAATATATGATATAATATATATATAATATATAATTATTATATATATATATATATATATACTATATATATAATATTTATATATATATATATACTATAAGATAATTATATATTATATATATATATATATATATATATAATATAATATATATATAATATATATTATATATATATTATTATATATATATTATTATTTATATATTTTCGACTATAGCATTTTCACATTTCTATAAAATGTATCTGAAATAAATAAATAAAATATCAAATTAAAAAATCAATAAATCAATAAAATCTTATAAATAATAAATCAATAAAATAATATCCATAAAAAATATTGGATTTTTTTTTTCTAAAATATAAAAATCAAAAATGAAAATCACTCTTACCAAACCTATGTTTTTCACTTATAAAATAAGTCACATAAATAGAAGTCTAAGTGATTATCAATATACTCTTAAAGACGTAATTAACGAGGAAATTTTTACAAGATGCCAAAATAAAGTTAAGACTCACTTCATGTTCTGATATTAATAAAGATTTTATATATCAGATTTTGCGCAAATCTTATACTCACTATTTTATTTTATTTTTATCATCAGCTGAACCTATAAAGATAATTGAGTAGTAATATCAAGCTAATAAAAGAAAAAATACATGTATATATTAAACTAATTTATTAAACATACGGTATATATATATTATATATTAGATTAAAATACCGATTTATTATTATTATATATACCTTTTTTTTCATGGGAGAAGGCCACACCGCGCTCAGTGTTAACCCAACTCTAAGCAACAACAAAATTTGGGCCATTGAGAGACCAGGAGAAGCGCTCTTAGGATAATTTAAAAAAAGATACACATACCACAAGAGAAAAAGGGAGAGTATACTGTTGATGCTCTGTACCAGGAGAAATTGCACGTCTATATTTATAGACGAGATTATTTAAATGAAGAGCCGTGGAATCAGAAGAATAGGGAATGTATTGTCCTACGGAACCTTGAGTTACAAGTTCTTGCTAACAGATGAGTGTATAGATGGTGGTTTGGGTTAAGGTTGAGATCTATTTTACGATTTAATGCGGATGGCTAGTTAATTGAGGAGAAGGATATTGGTGACACTCTCATATTTAGCGTTAACGTTTAGACTCTCAAGACAAATGTAACTCGTATTAGATATAGTCCGCTGTAATCTGTTCTCTCTTGTGCGAAGATATTTAACGAAAGCATTGTTAAAAAGTGATAAATCTCTGAGAAGAGAGATGTTAAAATTCGAGTCTTAAGTGTATTGGCGGGAGTGATATTGGTCTTAAAAAGTTGTAATGCTTAACCGCTTTGGCTTCTCGTCTTTAATAAGTGGTTTTTTATGGAGTTTATAGTGAGGTATCGTGTATAATATTGCTATGCTATGTGAAGCAATGACTCTCGAATCCGGTAATTCTGGATTCGGAATTCGGATTCGAATTCCAGGGGGGAGGTGATAGCACGGATAATTTCGGTATATAAGTTCTGATATCGAGGTAATCTACGATATACATTCCACACACCACGGAGTTTCGGAGTCTCTCAGAATGAGTGCTGTGAGATACGGATTCTGATTCGAACATTTCCACACACACATGGATTCGGATTCTGAGAGCCTCCGACATTCCTGAATCCGGATTCGATTATAGCGTAGCCTATTCTTGTTTCTATACAGGATAGTCTAAATTAAAAATATATCACATCTAAATATATAAAGTAAATAATAAAAAACTCAGAAATAAATCATTTAATTATTTTAAAAATTGCTATATTATATATATATATATCCTCATATATTAGGAGGCCAATTTACACAGGTGAGAGTGACTGTAAAGCCAATCAGATGAATATTCTTATTATATATTAGGCTAACATCGTAACGCCATTAGGAGAAATGAGGTACTCCTGAAACTAATTGAGTCTGAATAAAAAACTAATAATATTATAATAAGAAAATTAGTTAAAAAAAAATTAATTTTAATTTTTATTATATATATTATGATTGGATGTCATTACTGTTCTGTATAGTTGAGTTTATCACACATAGTTTTTAATAAATTGCATATTAGTTAATTGACTGTTTTAAGAAATATTTTTGTGATAAGAGTTGACAGCAAATGGTATACGAGAAGTTTCTATATTAAAGTATTCAATTTTATAGCAGTTTAAAGCTTGTAACGTATATCATGTATATTTTACAAAGTGTTATGGTTAAAATTTAGATATTAGTTTATATAATTCAGTATATATATAGGTTGATTGGTAGTTATATATTAATACTCAGGTTATGGAAAAAAAATTACCTCTATATAAAAAAATAAATAAAATTTTTTCCTATAGATAAAATCAAATTAATATGGTTTTTTTATTATTTGTTAATATATATAGTATCACTGATCATGTTATATGATATGCAATTTAACTTTTAATAGCTTACAAAATATTTTATATTAAGTATTTTTTTAATTTATATTATAAAAAATAGTTTATTTCAGTATCCGTTTACTTAGTATTACATATTTAGGTAATTATATTATTCTAAATTACATTATTTAATATTATAAAATATTAATAAAATTATTATAAACATATAAGTTGAATAAATAATTGCATGATAAAAAAATATTAAAATCGAAATAAAAAAACAATTTTATATTATATTATATCATAAATAAAATTAATATTTGAAATGATAATATGTCAATATATTTTGTAGTTGTTATGTATATTTATAGTTTATTATGTAAAATAATCATTGGTGATAAGAGGATATATTTCGAATCTAGATTCTGAGTCTTGATTCTATATAATTCTAGGATATCAAGCTTATATATATTTTAACATGGATTCAGATATCGGATTCGGATTCGGATCGGAATCGAGTAATTTTATTACCCACACATTAGATTCGTGAGTGGAATTATTACTAACATTTCACATACATACACTGAGTATAATTACAGGATTCGGATTCTAACATTTATCATACACACATTATCACTCGAGTAACTGCTGCAACAGTTCGGTTTCGCGTAGTAACACTTAAGTCTGTAGTGCATATTTCGGTCTCATGTCTATCTGATAATATATATATTATGGATAAAATATGAGTTAAAAACGAGTTATAACAGTTATACTCCGGCTATACTACAGTTTATCAAATCTCGATCGTTAGTAATGAGATAAATATGAGCAAGGTATATTATCATGATCATCAAGTAGTAATCACGAGTATATTAATAACATGACACGGAAATCTATGTGATTAATTACTAATTTGGATATGTTATTATATATATATAATATTTCTCTAATCAGCCAATCCGCTATGATATATTAGCCGACTATCAAAATTGTATTTTCTAGTTACTCATAACAAGATAGTTAATCTTTGAGTAACAAAGAATTAGTTATAAGACTAAGCATGAGATATCGTAATTAGTTATATAATATATTTTAATATATAATATATATATATATATATTAAATTGTTATATTGATGTTGCGTTGATAGAGTATAATGACGTGTTAGTATTTGGTTTGTTAAGCAAGTTAAAAATGTTTATTGTTTTTTTTGGATTTTATTTTGTGAAATTTTCTTTTTCTACCATGAGAAAGCCTGCAATACAAAGACCACCATCAAATCCATATTATATCTTTTACTGTTTCTGTTTTGAAGCAATTTGAAGTGAAAATTTGTTTAAATTAAATATTAATGTATGCTAGCCTAAGCTGAGGATATAAAAAAAAAAAAAGAAGTATCTACGTGCAATGTGAATTTCTCAAAGAAATCGACGATTGTCTATATAATTAAATATTTCGATCTCTTTCTAGATCTGAGCGTTGCCACAGTAAAAGCTTGGGACGCAGATTGACGCGTACTTCTAAGGAACTAAAACGCTATAATAGGCTTACGTATTCTATATGATGAAAGAATGTTTATCATGTGGACTAGAGAAGTTATCTGGACAGTCTTACTCTTCGCTGTCAATCCTCGGACAGGAGAACTTAGGACGGCGATTTGTTGCTTGGACAGAGAGACGACTCCAGAATACCGCCTGCAAGTCGTAGCTAGTGACGGTGGAGGACTTAAAGGTAAAGTTTTAAATTTCTAAAGCAATTAGAGAAATAATAGTGTTTTTTTATTTTTATAAAATAAATAATTAATAATAATAATATATATAAATAATAATAATATATATAATATTATAGAGTGAATAATAAGGAATACACGTAATCCAGTATATCAAAACACAGCACACTAAATAAATTTATCATCAAGCTAGATAATGAACACATTAAATATGATAGATTGAATACACACTCTTAATATTTTAATTAGGAAGTCTTCTGTAATAGTAGAATTCAATGAATAATATATATGGTTATAATTTGAATCAATTCAATATCAGATTTTAATTAACTGACATCTAACCATCCATCGGAATAATGAATTAGCTATATCAGATAATAATAACTTGATAAATGATAATATATCGATGAATTAAAAATTCTTTTGCTCTTTTCTTTCTCGTTGTCACTTATCTCGCTTTTTCTTTTCTTTTTCTTCTTCTTCTTCTTCTTCTTCTTCTTTTCTTCTTCTTCTTCTTCTTCTTCTTCTTCCTCTTCTTCTTCTTCTTTCTTCTTCTTCTTCTTCTTTTTATTATTATTATTATTGATTATTATTATTATTATTATATGTTTTCTATTTATTAATTTAAGTATTTATTTATTATTATATTATATTATTATTATATGATTATTATTATTATTATTTATTATTATTATTATTATATTATTATTATTATTATTATAGAAAGATATTTTATGTTTTTATAATAATATTAAATGGATAAATGGATAAATTTTAACACTATATTTCCAAGTGTCAAACTTTAATTAATTTTAAAAAATAATGGGCGGGCAGTTTACTAAATTTAAATTTTGAATTTAGCCTCTCTCTCTCTCTCTTCTCTCTCTTCTCTCTCCTCTCTCTCTCTCTCTCTCTCTCTCTCATGCTCTCTCTCTTCTCTCTCTCTCTCTCTCTTTCTCTACTTCTCTCTCTCTCTCTCTTCTCTCTCTCTCTCTCTCTCTCTCTCTCTCTCTTCTCTCTCTCTCTCTCGTCATATATATATTTATATATAGTATATATATATATATATATGATATATATATAATATATATATATATATTAGTATATATATATATATATATATATAATATATAGATATATATATATATATGTATATATATATATATAATATATATATTATAGATATATATATAGTATATTATATATATTATATATATAGTATATAATATATATATATATTATATATATAATATATATATATATATAAAATATATATATAGATATAATATATATTATTATAGTTATATAAATAATATATATATAATATAATATATATATATATATATATATATATATATATTATATATATTATTTATATATATATATATAGGTAACTATTAAATATACGATTGGCTCTTCTGAATTTCTAGTACTCGGTAGTAGGGTGACCCTATATAATAACATATATACTAGGGCGCAAGTCCTATCACGGAACACCTATCCTCTATACCTACCTACTCTTTACTCAAGTTTCTCTATACCTATACTTACAGTTCTACTTTATACTATGTGATATATATATATGGTGAAATACTTGTATAAGTATATAGATTACAGTGATATATTTGTATTTCGTTGATCATTACCTTATAACTATTATAGAACATTCCTAACAATAATACCTGATATACGCATTGGTTTAAACCTATAGTCTAAGGGCAACGACACGTTTATACTTTAATAAACATAATATGTTACCACGTAAAATTTAATTAGAATAATGTTATATATATATATACTGATTCCAATGTATGAGTAAGTTTTCAATATAAGCTTATATATATATATTGTTATTAAAGGAAAGATCAACACGTTCTTAGGTAAGGTGTAAGCAAAATAAGAATCTCTGTAAAAGAGTTAAAAAAATTCCCACAGAGCAGAAGAGGACTGGAAACCAATAAAAAGTATCAGCTGATAAAAAAAAGAAGTTGAAGCACCTACTCATATTTACACTTCAAAAGACAGACATTCCTCCTGCCTGTGAGCTTTAGACTTCGTACTTTTGGGGGCTGTCGAGGATGACATACAACAGAATTTGATGTAGGAATAGATAAATCAGTATCTCTTTGAGTGTGCATTTCTATATTATGCCATTGCCCACTACTCTTAAGAAAACGAGATTCAAATGCGCCAACCGTCGACTACGTAAAGATAAGCTGTGATCTACAAGGAGGGTGTCAAGAAATAAAGAACTGACTTGAGTAAAGTCAAAAAAATAATCGGCTAAGCTACCTCGCCATTGTAAGTTTATAATTTCTATATATATATATAATATAATGATAACAATGTATGCATCCAAAATTCTATTAGATGCTTTTTTTTAAGTATTACAGAATTGCCATACAAGAAGATAGATAACAACTGAATTGCCTGAAAATTTAATACTACTTTTTTATATATTGTATATAGATTTGCAACGAGTAAGACTAGTAACCCGGTGTAATAAGTACACTCTTGTTGCTGTGAAGAGACTGCCTTAGAGGATGGAGCAGAGTATTCTGGAAGACCTTATGATACAGCTCAGAGGAATCACTCCATCCCGAGAGGCGTCCCTCAATCCCTCGGTGTCTGGAGAAACTTTATTCTGAGCCTATATGGACAATGACACGATGATTAGTTTCACTGAAAGGGGAAAACCCTTACCTGGAGTATATAACTCAGATCACCAGCATCGCGAAACATTTGGCTTCAATTGGAACACTAGATGTTTCATAGCTAGTGCTACTCAGAGACTGTGCGCAAGGAGCTTACACGAGGAGACAAAAACGATATGCACTACATATGTACCAATGTCAATTGATGCGAATCGATAATTCCTCATGCGTTTCAGAGATAATCATCTCATAGGATTTTCCAAGCAAATTTACTATATTACTTGATATAGATCATTGATTTATCTCAAAAACACGTTGCATCTGTAAATTTTACATAAATGCTGATTAAAACCCATTCTCTAAACTATTTCCTAACTCTATAACGCTTTGTTACTTTGTTTGGTTGCTCTATATTGAAGTGGAAACCAGTATGTTCTTTGTGGTTTATGGGTTACTAAGTCTTTCACTTTCAACTTCATGAGTATGTTTATTATGAGTGATATTTTTTAATCAATTGCATATTATTTATATATTATTATTATGTAGGGCAGACAAAATAGAAACGTCTCATGAATTAAACTAATGTAACTACCTGAATAATAATATAAATAATATAAATAATATATAAATTAAAATAATTATAAATTAAATATATTTAACTATAAGTAGATTTCTAAATACATTAATATTCTTCTATACTTTATAATATCTTCTATCATTAATAATAATAATATACTTTACTCTATTAAACAAAGAATATCATAAATTATATATAAATAATAATAATTCTATTAACTAAATTCAATTTCATTAATTACTCGAATAACTCATAATTTCAAAAAACTAGAATTACAATATGATTGTTGAGAAAAAAATAATAAGATATAAAAAAAATGAACAACAACTCATAATCAATAATAATAATAATAAAACTGGTGGTTGCACGAAATTAAAGCAAAGATTTATGATTTATATTTAAAAGTGAAAGAAAATTGAATATTGGAGACCGTGAATCACAGACAACGAGTCTGATATATCAATTAGTCATAGTGAGTTTAGCTCTAGGATAATATGGTATATACCTGAAGTTATTAGTAGTGAGTGTACCCCTAAATGATTACTGTCTTGGGTGATCACATAATACTATGGTTTTATTAATTATAATTCTTGGTAAATGACATAGATGATGATATATTAAGCAATGATAAATATATCATCGATAAAATATCGATGCTCACTAATAAATATTATATATAGTACTAACGAAACTTAAGGAATCACATAGAATCTATGTATATAGAGAATAAGAATTTAATATCTAATACATTCAGTAGTATATATAAGTAGTAATTGATTATTGAGTATATATATCTAGTAAGAGTTCATTCTTGTAAGTATACTTTTTTGTGTTAAAAAAAACATTGGCAATGAAAGTTAATCTACCGATAAATGGTAAGCGTTTTTTACCATATCTTTGTAATATAGAAGTACTTTTCACATATAAACCAGGAACAAGATAGATTAGTGTTCGTACTTAAGTAGTTCGAATAACGTAAACTAAAAATTAGCAAGACTTATCTCACAGTAAGTACTTTACAGGTCTGAATCTGTAAAGAAATATGTCTCTATAAAAAATTAGTTGGTTATCATGTCTCTACGTATTGCAACTTGTAATAGGATCAATAGAGTAGAGACTTTGACATGCAAATCTTATAGGTATATATATATATATATGAGATTATAATATGTTAAATTTAATTAAATAGGTATTTTTATATAAAGTTGTATGAATACTCTAAATATGTGTAATATATAATAGTAATATATGACTATAGTACTTGTTTATTTTTCATACCATGACAATATTTAAATAATAGTACTTACATTGATCACTTCTATATATTGCTATTCATAGTAACCAATAATAGCATCTCCTATCCGATAATATTATAAACATCTGTCCACACTACAAAGCTTCGTGCTTAATAATAAATAGGTCATGTGATTACTACTACTCTGTAACTACACGTCACGCTAATACATTTATTTAACTCTAATCTGGATATATATATATCATCGACAGTGCTAAGTTTTGTAGTAATATATGAGTAGTGCACATTAACCTCAAATAAATAGGATACATTAAGTAAATAAAATTTGGAAAGAATTACAATAAGTATATATATAATATGACACAGCAACAATTACATTTAACGCCCACACGGAAACGTAAACGCGTCGGCATCAACAAAAAGAATATTCACATTGAGTACATGCGTTATAGAAGTATCAATAAAAACTCAGGAATGTTCTCTAGAGCAACGAGGTCGGAATATGATTTTTTTTTTTTTTTTTTTTTTTTTTTTTCGTTACCGATAGCATCTATAGAGGTATACGTCGATACATTTTTAGTAAGACAATAGTAATTTATGAATGTGAAAAGGGAAATTAATAATGGAGTTTCAAATATATACATCAAGGGAGCCAAAAAAATTGATCGGAGGGCGTCGAATCGAGTTACAGGCACGACGATTTCGGATACATACGATATGATATGTTAGAGTGATGTAAACACGGGAACGTATTATGTTCCGAGTGTACCCCCAGTAATCAGTTGGGTACATAGAACGACCGATGTGCAAAACACCCAACTCTTGCAAGACGTTACCTATCCAAATCAATGTCAATATATGAGAAGCCTGGGAGATAGTCTCTCTTATGAGGGTATTAGTGGGTCTCCGAGAGCACCCCTCCCCGGAGGGGCGGGAAATGTCCTACCCCGTAGTTCCCCGGGAAGGCCGAGAGACCCCGAGGTGGGCCTGCCCATCGGTGCGGAATATACCCTTTGGGGTACTCTTTTAGATTACATTTCCTACGTAACAAACTATTGTTATCTCATTATGCAATATGCACAAAAAAGTTTGTGGTATTCCATTTTTGCTTGTAGCTATATGTAAAGTATTTGACGATTATATTATATATATGTAAATTTGGTGTTTTTAACATATTAATTTTTTCTTTAAATTGTATTATTTTTATTATAAAATATTATTTCTCTCGAGCCCTATAAACGATCTATGTTGACCTAGATATGAATCATATGAGAGCTACACCTGTGAAATTTATTATTATGATCACTTCGAAGCTCTCGTTACTCCACTTGGTAAATGTTTGGGCGTTAAGTAACTAGTTATACCGTTGGGCGCCGAAACTATACAACTATAGATATTTATTTGATACTAGTTATCATATCTGCACTTATATATATAATATATTTAAGAACATTATAAGTACTGTTTCTAATATAGTGAGGGTGTGTAGCTTCATATATACCACATTATACCATATAACAAATTATACCATAAAAACATAATAATTTTTTACTATGCTTGAACACTTGATTATATAAGCACTATTATGATGTACTTGATAGCTTAGAAACTCATTATTCTTATTCATGATGATTCAAATACTCAATAATTGTAATTATTTACTACCACACATTATTTCTAAATAAATTGGTCTCTATCAGAGTGTGCTGTCTTCGGACGTATAATCCTCCATA
>JABUQX010049511.1:20000-21540 GCA_015478945.1 Trachelipus rathkii | reverse complement strand
TATAATATATATATATATGATATTATATATATATATATATATAATATATTATATTATATATATATAATATATATATATATATATATATATATATATATAATTATATATATATAATATATATATATTACTATATATATATATTTGAAGAGAGTCGGAGTCGGAGTCGATAATTTTCAAGGGTAAGGAGTCGGAGTCGGGAGTCGATTCCCAAAAGTTGGAGTCGTAAGTCGGAAGTCGATTTAAATAAAACGATCCTTTCGACTCTCTAAACGAATTTATGTTATAAACTTTTCACATAAAACAATTTGAAAAAACAATTGAATTTTTATTATAAAAGACGTTCATTTTTTTTATTTTGACATTTGTTTTGTAGCCAATTTAATTGTTTATGTTTTTTTTTTTCCTATATTAAAAAGGAAAAAAAAGCTTTTTCCAGTTAGTATTTTAAACATTTGTTATGGCATTTTTTCTTCCCGAGTCCGAATACGCTAATATTTTTCTTGAGAAACCAGTAGTTCATTCCCTACCGCCCAAATAAACATTTGGCTTAAATGTATATATATATATATTTATATATATATATATATATATATATATATTAATATATATATATATATATATATATAGAATATATATATATATATATATTATATATATATATATTATATATATAATATGGGCGTGAAAAATAAACTGTTTTTTTTTAATTTGTTTTTTTTGCAAAAAAAAAAACGGTTAAAGTTTTTAAAAAAATGTTGTTTTTTATGTATTTTTTTTAAAATTACCGCTTTTTATGTATAATTAAAGATGTTTTAAATTATACAGTAGTACCAATACCCCTTCTAGGCCTAAATATTGACTATTAATACGGATTTTATATATACAGTGTATATATATATACCATATATATATATATACATATATATATATATATATATATATATATATATAATATATAATATATTATATATATATTATATATATACTATTGTATATATATGTGAGAAAAAAAAGGACGGTATAACAGGTAGCTTATGGGTGTCGGGAGAAAATGAGAACGGTAGGAAGGTGATTGATTTCTGTGAGGAGAGAGGTATGTGTGTAAATAATACTTTCTTTAAACACAAGAATATTCATAAGTATACTAGAGTTGGTGTAGGTAGAGATGGTATCGAAGTGAAAAGTTTGATTGATTTTGTGTTGGTGAAGAAAGAGATGTTGAAGTATGTGTTAAATGTTGAATCAGTGAGGAGGTTAGGAATGGCATTGTCATATCATTATGTTGTTTTATGTTAAATTAAGTTAGTGGAGGCATGGATGGAGAGGAAGGTAATAAGGAAGTAAGTTGGTAAAATTAAGGGTGAGAAGTTAATTGAGCAAGGTAATAAGGATAAGTATGTAAGAGTGTTTGCATATAAATCATTTGAATGTGAACAAGTTGAAACTGAACAAACCTGGAAGCAAATAAAGGAAGCAGTTGTTAGTAGTGCAACAGAAGTATGTGGATGTGCTAAAGTAGGAAGTAAGAATGTTCGAAACG
>JABUQX010049511.1:2500-15000 GCA_015478945.1 Trachelipus rathkii | reverse complement strand
TGAAAGTGTAAGCATCACTTGGAAAGGGGTCCAATGTTGGGAAGCCGAGCATAAACAGGAAGTTAGGAACATCATTATGGAGAGTTCTAGTTTTAGGGCGAACAATGTTATCGAGAAACGAAGTAACAGTTTATTAAACAAAGAAAGTTTTGAGGGATAAGGGAGCTAAGCTGAGGAATTTACGGAGAAAAGGCGATTCTTCACTGGAAAACTGTCCAATCAGACAAATAAACAAGGCTTGTATACGCTGGACCTTTACACCATAAATTTTATGATTATAAAAGAGATAGAAATAAAGAAATTAGTCCCAGGTAATGTATTAGTGGGATTGCGATAAATAGAAGTAGCGAGTCCACTAATCTTACTTGGGACTAATTTCTTTAGTTCTATCTCCCATTACATCTGATACACTGTATAATACGAAGCGGTCTTACGATAGAATGACATTTGGTATTTTCTTTCGACTTTTATTAATTTAAGACCGTTTTCGATTTTTCGTCATGTCACTTTGTGCTTACTCTTGATAAGAAATGCTCGCCACGCTTTTGAGCACCCTAAGTTCCTGTTTAAACAGACACGATCTTCGTGCTAGGCTTTACTTTTGTTTTAAAGCAATTGGGAATCAGCTGTTGACTGCATGGAGCACGTGGTTTTGGACAATAATACAGAAATTAAAAATAAATGGTCTTGTATATAAGTAATGATCAACTATTTGTCGATGAGTTATCCAATTCTGGACGAGAAATTCGATTTAAGCAGATTTATTTGAATGAAACATACCATCAATTCAATACACCAAGCAGGCGCATTTCTTGTTTGTGTTACATCATTTCGTAAGAACGTGCTAAAATATCGTACAAGCACGGAAATAGACAACCTTTCAGCATTAATGGAAACTTTCTTAGCGTTTGCGTGAGCCATTTCTTTGCAATTGTTCGGTCACGTTCGACAAAACGAACGGCAAGCTCGAACATTTCTTACGTTTCGTAATAGCACAAATGCAAAAACGAAACCGGCTTTATATTATATTGGATATATTATATTATATATAGTTATATATATATAGTAACTATATATATATATATATATATATAATATCATACTTATATACGTACAATATTATATTACTATATAGATTATATTATATTAGATTATATTATATATATATAGTATTATATATTATATACTATATAGATATAATATATATATACTATATATATATATATATATATATCATATATATATCATATAGTACTATATTATATATCAGTTATAATATATATTATTAGTATATATATATATATTATAATCGACAAAATGTTGGGTGGTATGAAATTTTCCTTGGAGTCGGGACAGTCGGAGTTCAGCTTTAAAAATATCGACTCCTTGGAGTCGGGGTCGGTTGTTGTTTAATATCGACTCTGGGAGTCGGAGTCGGGGTCGATTTATTTTTTTTTCGACTCCCATCCCTGATATATATATGTATATATATATATATAGTATATATGATATATATATATATATTATATATATATATATATATTATATATTATATATTATATGATATATATTTATAATACTATATATATATATACTCATTATGAGTCATATTGAAGTATTAATCTTTGATAATCTAAAAGAATCATAATAATAATAATAATAATAATGAATAATAATAATCATAAAAAAATATATATATAATAATAATAATAATAATAATAATTAAATAATCAATAATAATAATATATAATATTTTCAGATAGTAGTACCGTGCTGCCATTCGGAGAAACTGTCAAAAGTGAGGAATATATAGGTAATTTACAAAATATATATATATATATATTATATATATATATATATGATATATATATATATATAATATATATATATAATATATTATATATATACTATATATATATATATATATATATAATATTATATATATATACCTTCATACTATATAAGCATAGAGGGACCAGATATCTATATATATACGGTATCTTATATATACTATTATATATATTATTAATATATTATATATATTATAGTATATTTATATATATATATATATAATATATATATATATATAATATATATATCATATATATATATGTATATATATATTATATTATATAATATACAATACTTATCACTATTACAGTATAAGCAACCCCTTTTTTCTACAGACACTGGGGGGTAGGCGTATGCAAAGTATGCACGCGGAACATCTGATGCAACATGACATGAAGCATTTTATAGATTATTATAAAATTTTAACGTGGTTGGCAAGGTATCCTAATCCAGCTACAACATGTTCTCCTAATCGACCGTCTTTCTCCCATATATATATATATATATATATATATATATAATATATATATATACGATACTCATAATATATATATATACTTATTATATATATATATATACTAATACATATAGATAATTATATATATATCTATGATATATATATGATATATAATATATATAATAACCTAGGATATTATACATAGTACAGTATATACGTTTATAGTATATATATACGAATACGTATATATATATATATATATATATATAAATATTATTCTTGTCAAAAAAGATGGCAAACTTAACTATGTGAACAGTATCTGGTGATCTGGATGACGAAAAACATAGTTGACAGCAGAAATTGCATCAATGTCTCAAAATAATAGGCTGGTAGCTACTTGCTAGTGGTACTTTTCTTTTGGTATTAAATATGTAAGAAATGTTTTTGTTTTTAAATTTTTTATAAGTATTATCAAGTAGCAATTAACTTCTGTTATTGATAAATATTCACAATAACTTTAATTGAACAAGACTGTCCACTAAAATCTCATACCTGTAGGAAAATAATACAACGAATTTTGAAATTTCAAGCACGATTAACGTACATTAAACAATTCTTTATCTCTAACATAACTTTTATTGATCTGCACTCACCAAATTTAAAAATATTGCTAGTACCTGTTAAATATGCTATCATCTTAACAGTGAATGTCACCGAGTCCAGGCATTTGGTTTAGACGAATACCATTTCTATGAAGAAACCGACTTTGTCTGTGGGCATTTGTGGGGATTGGCTTTTGTGTACTTCATGAACGAGGTCCAAAATCAACTTTTGCATGGAATTTACTCTGATAGGCTTTCTGTGACCAAACTCCTCCAGAAAATATTCACGTAAATTTCCAACTTCTTCCCCTTCTTTCCCAATTTATCTTAAGGTATGCAGTAGCTTGGTCTTCTATTCGCGATTCGTCTTGTTCCCGCATTGTCTTGACTTTCACTTACATTCGCCTGGCTGCTGTTCTTCCTTCTCTTCCGCCCATTGCGGTTTTTGATTGAAAATGACGAATTGACCTAGTTCGACTCTTCTCCTTCACTGGCTCCATATTCTCTGTCATCAGGAATCATTCCTGCCCAAATGTTCACTGAAAACTGATGTTGTGAAATGGTAACAGTTACATGTTAAATTTGAAAATAAAAATATATTTGACTCTCTTACATACTTGATAACTCGCTTGGAGCTTGAACAGAAAAATATTAAGACTGTATAAGAATATATAGCCGCTGAAAACAAAATATATTGATGCATACAATTGGCTGTCATTCGCAAGTTTCAATACTGAACTACATTTTGATAAAAGTCAGAAAGTTTAAACTACAAAATTTATTAAATTAACTGCAACTAGATTGAGAAAAGTGACCAAAAGTTAACCCATCAAAGTACCACAGGATCTATGGCAAAAGAAAAATACCATGGAAGATATGTGGATACTAAAAGGTAGAAACTTGTACTGCCCTCCTTTGTTATAGTAAATATACTGTGTATATATATATATAATATATATATATTATATATATATAGTATATATAATATAATATATATATATTATATATATATATTATATATATAATATATATATATATAGTATAGTATATATATATATATAGATCATATATATAAATATTAGTATAATATATATATATATATATATATATAGTATATAGTAATATATAATATATAGATATATATATATATACTATATATATATATAATTATATTATATATATATATAGATATATATATATATATTATATATATATATATATATATATATATTATATATATATATATATAATATGATATACGGTATTATTATAGCACTTCAGAGGGTCTGAGTGAAAAATGTCTAAATGGCATCTACAAACGTTATTGAGGTTTGCATCAGTTATTAGATGCAGAGGACACACCTTTTAGGAAAATGATCCTTGTAACAGATCAATCAAATCAAAAATAGAAATTTCAAAACCAGGCTAGAAAAAAAAGGATTAAAAACATGCTAGCCTGGAAAGTAAATAGCTGCAATGTGATGCATCCTGATGAGAACTACTAGTAAATTCTTCCTAAGATATATCCAATTTGCACTATATTATGCAAAAGTATATTACTATTTTGGCTGTTACTTGTGGGGAGTATCAGAAAATATGATATGGGTATTTGTATACCGTTTCCTTCTACAAGGCAAGGCCCCTGTAGGAAATTGAATATAGACTGGCAGCTGCCGATTGTGAAAGGGGCATCAATGCTAAACCTCTGGTTTGCATTCGTATTTCTGGGATACCCGAGAGAGAGATACTCTAAGAAATTTACGGTACTAAGGTATGCATTGAAGCCTCTTTCGACGCTTGGGGCGTGACGGAAATTGGGTACAGTCTTCGGCGGATGCCGAAGCTCAGTGGTTGGAAAAGAGTCATCAATGCTACACATATTTTGTTACATTTGCATTTCTTGGATATCTGCTAGATACCTTGAAAAATACAGAATTAAGGTGTTTGCGCTGATGCTCTTTTCTGCTGTGCCCCGATGGAATCTAGGCGTGGCCCAGAGCTTCAGCCGAAGCTAATACCTATGCAGGCATATTGCCTGATGTGCGCATGCCTACAACATATATAATGATCTAGCCTAGCACTAATTTGTAAGATTTTTTAAAGTTATTATTTTGTAATATAATAATCATTTTAGTTACGTACTTGTAAATCTTAGTGTACACTGGTTGTTGACCTATGGACGGAAGAAAGATTATAAAAAGTGAATGTAGCAGTTTCGCCGGCTCCATGAGTCAGAATAAAAATGCATAATTTGGAGCTTGGTGACGCCACTGGCTCAGTACACTCTTTCAGTGTGCTGGGCAGGGTTCCTGTTAGCCCAGGTTTATCGGCTGAGAATAGAACTTATTGACCAGCAGCATCCTTTTTGTTCGGCGTGGAGCCACAGATGGAGAGAAGGAACGTATGAAGGAGGTGGAAGAAACAGGCGACTGTACTTGGAGGCGTGAGGTGGGGGGAGGGGAGGGGTAGGTGGCTGAAGGGAATGCAGGAGGGTCGGGAGTAGGGAGTGGAACTACCTGGAGGAGTGGCAAGTTGGAAAGCGGTAGGGTCAGACCTCTAGAAAGCGGGTTTCGAGGGTATAGTGCGAAGATCCTCTGTTTTAATGAATACTAGGGTGTGTCCAGTGGTTAAAGAATGAACTGGTGGATGTGGGTGTGGAAATTCTGTGCTTTGGCAACAAATATATAATATATAGGTAAATATATTATATTATATATATATATATATTATATAATATAGTATATATATATTTATTATATTATATATGAATATATATATTATATATATATATAGGTATTATTATATATATATACTGATATATATATATATATGTTTTATATTTAATTTTTCACTTATTTTAATCCGCTTGTTTTGGGAATGTCACAGAGCAGGTATTTGGGTTCTTGTTTCCCTTGTAAAGCTGTTTGTACTAGATAGAAATGTGAGTATATGATTACTAATATCTATATATAAAAGTATATATATATCTTATTATATATATCTATTAATATATATTATATAATATACTATATATATATTATATATATTATTATATATATATGATTATATATATATATATAATTATATATATATTTATTATATATATATATATATATATATAGTATATATATCCCGGTATATATATATATACAGGGTGATTCAAACCTCTGCGACACATCGGAGGGCTGATAGAGCACGAGTAAGGAATTTATTCGTTAAATTAGCTATGTTGTTGACCGCTTCGTTCAAAGTTACAGTGAGTAAGGTAAACAGTGATGTTGTTTAAGCGACGTCGTTTTCGTAACCGGGATTTTGGTATTCTAATGTTTATGTAATGTGTCGGTGCGTCTCTGTGTACTCGAGGTTGATAGAGGTAACAATAAAGATATTTTGTTTAATACAAGTATGTGTTTGACGCGAGGTTGTAAAGCAAACATGGTCGCTTGTTAATGACAATCACTTTTATTGGGGGAAAAATTACAGTGTGTTCAAGGTGGGTCTGGCCTGTAACCTGATTTAATTCGTTAACATCGCCGGTGCCTTGCCTGTCGGACTCTACGGAACATGCCCTCACTGTGTCTGATTTGATCAACGCATGGAATATTCGCTGAATCAGTTCCTCTCTTTTGTTGACTGGGTTAATGTACAAAACACTCTTCACATGCCCAAAGAAAAATAAGTCTAGGGGGTGAGGTCGGTCGACTTGCGGCCAGCAACAGGTCCCGCTCTCCTTTCCATTTTGGGTATGTAAGTAAGAGCTCTGTTAGTGCGCCCGTAATTGGTGGCTGAAGTGCGCTGGAGAGCGCCATCATGTTGGAACCACATATCTCTGCGGGTCGCAAGGGGTATGTCGTCCATGAGCTGCGGAGGCGTGTTCTGTTAGAGTTTGCAGGTACGCGGGTCATCAACGGGAGTGGAATGAGACGGTCAGCAGAGTAATCCCCAAAGTGAATTTCACTCCCAGATGTTTACGGTATTTCGGCCTGGTGAACTCTGATGAACATTGCGTGGTGGGATTGGTCCTCGTCATATGTGGCTTTTGATTCCTGTGTTTTGAAGTTAGCCATCAGTGGTGGAAGCACGGCTCTTGTTGTCATTAACCCCATACACAAGAGAAGAATGATTCAAGCGAATATACTCGTTTAATCAAGTCAGCACAGTGAGGGCATGTTCGGTAGAGTCCTGATAGGCAATGGCACGGCGATGTACGAATGTTAATAACGTACAGGGCAGAACTTTGAATCAAATTTAAATTTCCCAATACATGATTTCGATAAAAGGCTACCATTTTGTTTGCTTTACAACATCGTGTCAACACAAACGTTGTTTTTAACAAAATTCCTTATTGTTACCTTATAACCTCGGACGTAACAGATGTACGCACGCAACATACATAACATTTAGAATACACAATTCCGGTTACGAAGTAACGAACGAGTTTAAACAACATCACGTGGTTTACCTTATCATCATCCGTAACTTTTGAAACGAAGCTCATAGCATTTAAGCTTAATTTAAGATAAATGTTCCTTATTGCGTTTGCTATATAGCCTCCGAGTTTGTCGCAGAGGTTTTTGAATTCACCTCTATATTACTTTCTTCAGATATATAATATCCATTTACACAGTTACCCATATTTGTCATATATAATATATATATATAATATATATATATATATATATATTAATATATATATATATATATATATTATATATATATATATTGTGTTAAAATTACAAGATGACCGAGAAAGTCTACTCACCGAATTAGGATGTCGAATCGGGTGGGGTTTAGGGGATTATTCGATTGTTTTCTTTAAATTAAAATGATTTATATTCAATGACTATGTCTATGAAAGAGGCCACACAAGAAGGTTCTCTTTTATGGTTGTTGCATGCAACCCCGGATCCTACTTGTTTGGTCCCTTGTTATACGCACGCAAAGTTCTAATTTTAAACTTTTAATCACTTTAGTAAGACACAAGAAAGGGCATTCGTCTTACACTTTTTTATAAACAAAGTTCACCTAGAAAATAAAAATTTATTTAAATTACCAACTGCACATAGAAAAGGGGAAACAAGGGTAAAAAGGGGAATTCCACTACGAGGTGGAACCTTCAGACGATTCTTTGTGTTGCCTGATGATTGCCTTCTTCTTCTTCCTCCTCTTCTCCTTTTTCATCCTATAAATATTAACACACTTATACCTTTTTCCTCTCCTCCCACCTCCTCTCCAACTTCTTCAATTCCTTCCCTCCACATGTCTCCTCAATCCCTCCATCTTCACTCCCTCCTTTGTCAGTGGGTCTGCCAATTGTTTCTTTGCTTCCACCCATCGAACATCTTTAATCAGACCCTCTTCTAGAGCCTGTTTTATGTATGCAATATCTATTTGAAGTCTCATATTGCTCACTTTTGACGTGGAATGTATTCCGTCCACCAAGGTCTTAGAGTCAGAGTATATCCAGATGCCAAGTGGTTCCTTCCCTATTACCTCCTCCCACCAAGCGTTGATGAGGATACCGGCTTCCATCCCTTCGATTAAACCAAGAGTCTCCGCTTCCATCGTAGATCTTGCTTTCCTTTTCTCCATTTTTGACTTCCAAAAAATTGGACTGCTTTTTCCTAACTCATCTACCAGGCTCACAATATATCCGATTTGGGGACTCCCCGGGTCTTCATCGATCACCTTTCTCATAGACGCGTCCGTATAGACAACAATCTTTAAATTTCCTTTGAGATTCTGAATCCGTATCTCCCAATTCTCATTTTTACTTTTCTCAATAATGCCTATGAGTTTCCTCATATCCTCGGAAGTTCCACTTTTGCAGTATCTGCTCATATGACTCACTGGGTAGGCCAAATCTGGACGAGTGTGTTGGCTTTGCCCAGTTATTTTTCAATAAGGGATCTATACTTTTCGTCATTTCACTTTCTTGTAGTCGAGTGTGTCCATTGTAGTCTTTCTTGTTAAGTAACTCTAAGTTCCATACATAACCCGCTTGTGATAGGAGGATTCCTTCTTTATCCACCTTCACATCCACTCCGATATAACGGAACTCTCCCTCTTCCTTCCTCGCCTTTATCTATGTTTTTCTATTTCTTACTGACCGACAAAACTCTACTGACCCCGTAGCAAAGATCGTCGACATGTGTACAATTATATGCGAAGTTTTCCCTTTTTCTCTCCAGTGAACTGTAGGTTCCGTTTACTCTGTACCTCCAAATCCTTAAGATCGTAACACACTCTCATACCGATTCTGGCAGCACTTTCAACCCGTAAAACGCTTTCTCTATAGTTTTCATAGTACATCTTTTGTTTTTGTCTTGCTAAAGGAGGCCTACCACACATCTCTTCAATTCTTTTCCTTGAGTAAAGCGTCGGTTTATAATCTGATTGTTATACATCCCATCCTAAAAACAATGATGTTGCAAATTTCATATCTACAGAAAGGTGTGGGGCACTCAGTGAAAGCGCTCTTTTTCTTCGTATCTCTCACACAAATCGAGCTTTCCATATTTTACTTCTAATTTTTATCTTTTGGTCCGATTACGCCATTTTATGAGAGTGCATTTTGTCCCTTATTCTCTAACCACCTCATAATGTCCATTTTTTCTCGCACTAGTAATCTCCTCTCATTTTGCTTCTTACTATTTCTGGCCTTCGGGAAGTTACCGTACATCTCTCTGTTCCTCTCATTTCTATCTCCTCATCCGGCCATATTTTCTTTTCCTGGCTTGTTTCATCCTCTCTTCTAATTTCTTATAGCTCATTGAAATCTATCCTTGGGGTTCTACATCTCAACATCTATGACGTTGAAACATTCATTATACTTTTTACTGGTGGCTTTTCCAGCTCTACTTACTATTTGAAATACTCTTTTTTTTCTCCATTATCTTTTTTCTCACATATATACCTTTTTCCTTGTTTAAAAGTTTCTTTTTTCTTGGGAGTCATGGGGATCTCTTCTGTATCTTCTGTAATCTGTAGATCTTCTTCTACATTTTCTCCTTCATCTTCACTACTGGATTCGTCTTCTAAGTATTGTCTTGTAGGCCCCATCCCTCCTCCATCTATATTCCCTTTTTCTCTGGATTGTTCCTCACCTACTTCTTCCTCATCCTCCCTGTGGGGTAATCTCCCTAGTCTCGTGATATGTACTCTATTAATTTCTCTAATAGTTCCTCCGTGTTTCACGACCACTGTTTTTCCTAATCTGCCGACAACCTCCGCAGGTCCTCTCCATTCTCTTTCTCCTTCTCTTTTATAATATACCTCTTCTCCCGGTATCGCTAACTCAATATGGTGTTCCCTCACATTTTGTCTGAGTGCTCTTTTTATTTTTTCCTCAGATTCTTGTCTAATGTGTATTTCTCTGGCTTTATGAAGGCCTGTCAACACGTTCCTCAGCATCGCACTCTCTTCTCCTTCCTCCAATGTTCCAACCCTTTCTTCTTCTCCCAATCTAGTAAGATTGGGTAAACCAGTGTTCCTGCCAAAAACAAGATGGTTAGGGGCAAACCCATTTGCATCGGACAGGCTATTTTTCGCTGCCACCGACCACATCAATCCTATTTCGAGATGGATCCCTTCTTCTTCTCTCAACTTCCGGATAGAGTCCTTTAAGAGGCCTACCATTCTTTCACATAAACCGTTGCTAAAAGGACTCCTTGCTGCTGTAACTTTTTGTTTTATCCCAAATCTCTCAGTCATTTTCTTCATTTCCTCATTGGAGAATTCCAGTCCACTGTCACTAAACAATTCTTTTGGGGCACCAAATAAACTGATCCATTTTTCCATAATTCTCTTTGTGATTTCTTCTGGTTTCTTGCTTTTTACCCAGCTTGCCTGGCAATAACGAGTTGCGCTGTCGATCATCACTAGGAATTTTTCTCCTTCTAACTCCCCCAAAAGACTACATCATTAAACACTCTTCCCAACGGAAGTCCAACGATCGGTCTGGCTGGAGTCCTTTTAAACCGGATGCACACATCACAATTTTCTTGCATGTCTTCTAGACTCTGTCGTATACTTCTTCTTTCATCTTCTTTTAAGGTATCTTTTTCAAATGCGTCCAGGATCAGTCTCCACAATTTTTCTATCCCAGGATGACCAAATTGTATGTGAAGTTTTCCTTAACGCTTTCTTCCTGTTAAGAGAATTTCTCAAATCTTCTTTGGTGTTCTCTTGATACCAAACGAAATTTTTTATTGAGTCTTTTCTTTAGTTGGATCATTAGTGTCCTTTCCTATTCTCACGCATTTTATCCTTTTTTGTTGGCAGAAACCTATGTCTTTTCTTTCTTCTCATGTCTATTTCATGTCCTGCCGTTCATCGTCTCTTTCCCAACAGCCAAGGAATATCTTCCCTTACCATTACGAGTTCTCAATGAGAAACTCTGAGTCCACGGATGTTGCATGGTTGTTATTCTACAGAACCGTGATACTACTGTTTCACCAAATACATAGGTTCCTTTCTTCTCTTCACTGTTTGCAACATTTCTTTTCTTCTCTCCCAGACAAACTCCACTATCTGTAGTCATCTCTCTCCCAAATATGATGTCTTACAACCGTGTCAATCAAAGGGCTCAAGTTCATATGGCCCACCCGATGTTTTCTCTCTTTTTCGTACTGCGTAGCTCTTTTTTTCTCACTTCTTTCTCTCCTCATTCTGTACGATATTTTTGTTCTTGAAATCCTTCATTTTGAGGAAGTTTCTGTCTTCATCCTCACTCCCTTACCTCTGTGAGGACACTTGAAGGCGAAATGGTATTCCGATCATGCAAATATTGCTTTTCTTGAACGATCATACTGGATATGTAGGATTCCTTAGTTCCTTTACGTCCTTTTTTTCTTGATCTTTCTATTAACACAGCCACAAGTTTTTCTTTCTTTTTTTTCTCTCCGATATTCATCTCATATAGAGTAATAAGAGAGCCATTTTAAAGTCCTTAAAGTTCCAGTCTCCTTTTCCGCAATACGATGAAAGTAAGTTTGTTTTTCTGTTATTTAAGTAAGGTTTGGTGATTCAACTACATGAAGCAAGTAAATCTTCCACAAGAACCCATGCCCGCAGACACAGGCGACATTCTCTCGTCCTGTTATTTGTCGTATCGTACATAATCTCATCCCTTGTCCTTTATTTGCTTGTATTTTAATCTTGCTTATTTTATCGAACTATAATCTTGCGTTTTCCCTGCATATTGTTCATCTGATCGCTTAATTATTGTTCTTTTCTCCTTCTTTAATTCATAAAAAATATCTGCACCAAATTTGAATGCCCTTTTCTCCTAAACTTAACATGATTTCTACTGCTGGATATTCTATTTTCTTTCCTTCTGCAAGAAACCACAAATCTATGAGTTTTTTTCCACATTCCATAGTCTTCTCCTTCGTTTCCTTCCCACCGGGGACATGTTCGCTTTGTGGTTCTTCCTTTTTCCTTTTCTTCCGTTATACGTTCGATCTCCTTTTTCATGGATAACAATGAAGCCTTGAGTTCCTCCATGATTGTGAGTAGAGAGCAGAGTGGCGCAGCTTGTTAAAAAATCCAGATGACCGAGAAAGTCTACTCACCGAATTAGGATGTTG
>JABUQX010049510.1:7500-24913 GCA_015478945.1 Trachelipus rathkii | reverse complement strand
AGAATAATTAAATCCTCGCATCTTAATTATTTAAAGTTATATAAACTATAAGTAAAGAGAAAAATTTTAATTAAAGTAAGAAATATAAGATTGCTGTATAAAAGATCAAGTGGACGAAAGTAAATAAAATCGAATGTTTTCGTAATTCATGTGTTATACAGAAAAAATGTTGTCTACTATAAATGTATTTAATATATAATATAAATATAAGATATAGTAGTAATATGACTTGATCAAATAGATTCATAGATCACTAGGATCAATATAGAATAAATCTTAATTAGTATCTAAATAGATTCAATTGTGAATAGAATTGAGTGGAGAAGGAGTGGCCTGAGACTATCAAGTTGATTTAATACTGATTTTATGTACTTGATACTAAATTTTATCTGTACTTACTTGTATTATATGATAACTGTATTTCTACTGATTATTAACTTGCCTTAAAGGCTACGTGTATTAGAAATATAACTAATTATTTTTGATTAATGTTATAACATTTAAAAGAATATTAATTTTTAAGGTAATATAAAAATAAATATGTTTCAGAAAACAAAACAAATAATTAAAAAAAAAAAGGTTTTAATGTTATTATGTTTATACAAAATATGGAATAATTGAATCTAAAATAGTAAACAATAGTTTATCTAAATAGATCTATAATAGGTATCAACTAGTATCTAAATTAAGATCATATAAGATTCAATAGTATTTCAATCGGGTAATAAAGCGGTAGAGAGGTCTGTGGCTGTTTAAGTATATAATAATATCTATTATTATATCTGGGGTATGTAATAGATTATAGCTGACTTTACTGCTCCTTTGAATGGTAATGTATATTAAACCATGCAAATTTTTTACTTAACTGTTATTATAACACATGATAATATAGCTAATAATAATTTATTTAAAATTAAAGGTTAAAAAAGGAAAATTAATAAATTTAAATATATTAAAACATTATAAAAAAATTGAAATAGCAAACTAAAAAAGTAATAAACAAAAAGATATATTAATGAAAGGTGTGAAATGAAACTTTTAGAATATTTATATTCAGATACATTTATATTTATTAAAAATATTTCTAAAAAATTAAAAAAAAATAGAATAAAAAATTAAAAATTTAAAATAAAAATAAAATGTAAAATAAAAGTTTAAATAATTTAAATGAAAAAAATAAAAAAATAAAAATCAAAAAAATAATAAAAAATAAAGCAAAAATAAAATTTACTTATTAAATACAAAATACATAAGAAATACGAAGTGTATATATTAATAAATATATACTAGGCTTATGTAGGGAATATTTTCAAAAGTAGCTTCTTCCTTCTATATGATTCATTAAGATTATTTATATATATAGTATATATATATATATTATATAATTATATAATTAAATATATATATATTATATTTTTATTATATATATTATATAATATATTATATAAATTTATTAATTATATATTTGTGTCGTTGTGATTGATTTAGTAGTGTGTAGTGTGTGACTCACGCTGTGATAGATGCTCGGTATATTCAGGGCCTAAATATATACACCAATATAAATTAGTTATACTTTTGATTATGATCTATACTCTAGTAGGGTTATTTGAGATAACTATATTAACTCCTCACTTTTTAAATAACTTTGAGTGATACTGATATTAGGGCTCTAAATATTCTATCACAAATATCATTCCCATTTAATTCTAACTAATTAATATTATTTAATATACATAAGGTGCTTAGTGCTAAGGTGATAAGGAAGGAAGGATAATTTAATAGCAATGTATAATATATAATTTATAACCCATATTATATATTGTAAATTATGGAATATATTATATATATAAACACTATACACTCAGTGATTCCAAATATATATGATATATAGTATACAGAATAAATAATACTCACCGCAATAAATCTGATTTAAACTTATTTTATTTCATATTTTTCATTATGTCACCTTTATATTTTATCTGATTTCGTGAACTGAACATTCTATTAAATTAAAACATTATCAATCATTCTATAATCTTATTCTATACTACAAAATTTATAGTAGGTATCCTTATATTTATATGTTATAATTTATATATATATATATTTATTAATTATCTTCTAATATAGCCTAATTTATTTTATATATATAATATATAATTATCTATATAATCCTAAAAATTAAATATATTCCTAAATTATATATGTATTTATATTATATGAGTATATATATAGTGAAATATTTATGATATTATATTATATAATATAATCACTATGTTGTGTCGTGTTAAGTGTGTTAGTAGTATGTGTGTGATGTGCTCGAGTGTAAATATAGCCATAACCTCTAACCATATAATAAATAAATATATTAGATTTAATCACTATTTGCTATTCGATGTGTTTGGAATGATTAGACGTTGTGTTATGTGTGTGATTGAAACTACTGTATTTCTCAAGTGAGAAACCATTGCCTTCAGGCAAGATAACTTGACACCCTATATTCATCTATGACATATACTACGCCTACTAACTCACCTTATCCACTAATGAATATATACAGTGACTATCTCAGTACTATTTATATCGTCCCTATGATAGTGATCGAGTCCTATTAGATATTTTTTCGCCGTGATAAGGTACAAATCTCTACCTCATTTTCACTTCTGGTGTTTATATCACCTATAGTGTCAATTTGCTATTAATCTACGTTATAGAGTAGTTTATTATTCTTAATAGTATTTATAGAGATCACGTTTCCAAATAAGCAATTATTTATTTCTATTTTTCCATATATTTATAATATATATCTTTTTAGTAAAACGCTCTTGATGTTGTGATATTTTTTTATCCATAATCATCGAATTGAGGTACTAATTGGAAACACATAAAAGTTATTTCTTTATTACTATTACAGGAATATTCAACGGAAAATATAGAACATATATTTTGAATTATATTATATATATATATATACCTTTTAATATTATATTTCTATTAAGTTTAATTAGGGTTATTAAGTATGAGGGTATGGTTTTTAGTATAATACTATAGGGTTTGTGTGTCGTGTATTTGTGTTGTGTGTTTTGGGATACTTTGTCTTCTGTTGAATGGTGGTGTAACCTGTGTCGATGTTTGTGTATAGTGTGTTGAGGATACATATCCGGCCTTCGAGAGTGAGGGTGAATAGTTATAGAACATCCCTACCTTCAATTCTTCGGATAATGTATTATCTTGCCCTCTCAAAATACTCGTCAAAGCTCTGTTTAAGAGTTATAGGGGAAGCGCAGTATCTGTCCTGTCTTATTAGCTCATTCAATACACGGATTACGGTGGTGAGAGCGATGTGGATATAAAAGATATTGCTACTTATTTTAAATATTTATTTCCAAAAATGCAAAATTGGACGTCAAAATAGGGGTTAAAGGCGATTTTGATTAATGAGCGTCGGTTCAACTCCATTTTACGCTCTGAGAATAACTTCGTCTGTGTGTTAATAAAACGCGTGCGTATTCTGATTAGCGCTCAGTCTCTGTCAGGCTCAGGCTCCGTTCTTTTTATTACCAATAAAAATTTTACCTGAATATATATGGTATTATTCATTCTTAAGTCAATGACTCTAGTTTCCACTCTTATTCATTTTATTTCCAATCTTTCCTGTGTTTAAAGAGATTCCTCCATTCCCACCACTTTTCATCCAAGGTATAATTTTTTATTCGACATGAGTACGAAGTCTCTCGAGGGGCTATTGTGAAATCCAGCACACCGAAAGTTCAACCTCAGCACATTTCTCTCTTAACACATCTCAACGTTTAACGAAAAAATTACAGTCAAATAAATAGTAAATTATTTTTATAACAGTATATCACAAAGATGTTTGACAGGATCCAAGTGCTGCTATTTTCATTAAAGAGAGAAACAGCTTGGGCAAAGAACATTTTCATTTATTTATTTATTTATTTATTTATGCATTAATTTAATTATTTATTCAGCTGACATTTCATATATTTTTGATTTTGCAAAACCTTATAAGAGAAAACATTTTTTTTTTTTCTATTACATAAGATAAAAACTTTGTTTTTTTTTAAAGACCGTGCAACAGCTGTTAAGAAATGCTTCAACTTCGATTTACCTTATTAATATATATATATATTATATATATAATATATATATATATTATACTATTTATATATATTTATAATATATATATATATTATATATATATATAGTATAATATATATTATATATATATATATATATATTTTTTTTATTAAGTTAATAATTATTTATATATTATATATATATATATAATATATATATATATTATATAATATAAATATATATATATTATATATATATATATATATATAATATTAATATAGTTAATATATATATATATATAATATATATATATATATATATATATTAATTACATATATATATATATATATATATTTATATATATATATATACTTATTATATATATATATAATATTATATATATAATATATTATATTATAGATATATATTATATATGATATGATATATTATATTATAATATATATATAATATATATATACTTATATATATATAATATATATATAAATATATATAGATATAATATATATATAGTAATATATTATATAATATATGTATATTAAATATATATTATATTTATATATATATTAGTATATTTATATATAATAATATATATATATTATATATACTAATATATATATATATATATATATATTATATAATATATTATATATATATATATCAGGGTGCGGTGTTTTCCAAGTACAATACTTGTACTTTTGTACTTGCTTACTTAAGTACATTTTTTTGAGTACTTGTACTGTACTTGTTACTTGCATGTTTTCTTAAAACCACTTGTAACTTGTACTGTTTGTACTTGTACATTTGAGCTTTTTTGTACTGGTTGTACTTGTGCTGGGACTTGCAAGTACTTTTTATGGCAATTTTTTAACTGCCATATTTTTTTCTTTTTATCAAGATTTCCTATGTATTGATATTTTTATACATTATTCTAAATAATTTCATTTATGAATTAAAAAGTATGTCATTATTTATATATATATATATATTATATATACTATATTATTATAGTATATATTATATTATATATTATATATATATATATATAATATATTATATATATATATATATAAATAAATATATTTTATATATATATAATAAATATCATAATATAAATATATATATATATATATAGATATATTATATATTTTAATATATATAATATGAAATATTTATAATATAGTATATTATATATAATCTATATATATACTATATATATATATATATGTATATATATATATATATTATTATATATATATATATATATTATAATATACTATATATTTATATAGTATATATTATATATTATAATAAAAACAAACCATATATCTATATCATCATAATCAACACCTTTGTTTCCCAAGCTGGGGTAAGGTGCCGTAATATGTTTACCAGAAAACGAAAATTGAAGAGAATATGACCAAGTCGAAAAGAAAAGTCCAGCCTTACTCCCTTTATACCTATTAGTGGAAACTCGCCGCACAGAAAAATCACCCTGAGGTTCACGGGACCGGACGGAAACCTACTATGGGCCATTCGCCAATGTGGAGGTTATCCTTTGGCCCAGGTAGGGCCACAACCATACACCCCTCACAAAACCCTGCCATTTACTCCTATTATGCAACTTTTCTCGCCCTGCAAACTCACATTTCACTTCGCTTCCAGACATTCTTTGTGCTTGACTCAATCCATCTTTTTCTTCGGTCTCCCAGCCAGTCGAATTCCAAAACCACACTCACCACATTCATCACTTAACCAACCGCTTCATTAAATCCATTCTTTCCACTGACCAAACATCTAAACATACTTATTTATATTCTCTCATTTTATCCCTTTTTTCATACCATACAACTCTGTTAAATACGTTCATTCCTCATTTTATCAATTTCTTCTCACACCGTAACACGCCCCTAGAGTGTCTATCTGACACATGTACTTTAGATCTGATTACCTCTTATTCCAGACCATAGTCTTACTACAATACATTAACACAGATTAACAACTTACCATCACGCAGGACACTAGCGCACTCAAGACTTCTTACTCTCTTTACATCCACCAAGGATTAATTGCACCAGCCTCCTTCCTGCAATTCACAACTTAACTACTACACACTCGGCCATCATCCGTTCCCTTTTTCGTCCAACATATATATTCCTAACATATTTAAACGCAGTCACTTGTTCCAGCTGACCTCACCATCTAGCATATTCACACCGCAGACTGTCTCAACTCGTAAACCCCATAACCTTTACTCTTATCTACGTTTTACTTTCAAACCCATCCTTTACACACCCAAATCTTTTCTACCAATCCTCTCAAAACTCTCGTCAGATCACCCAACAAATATAAAATAAAACAAACATATAATATATATTATATATATATATAATATAATATATAGTATAATATATAATATATATATATATATTATATATATAATATATATATATATATTAATAACTATAATTATATATATATAATAATATATATATAATATTATATATATATATATATAATTATATATATATATATATATTATATATATATATATATAGTAAGAACAATTAAACTGGCGCAGGAGGTTGAGTCACCGCCTCTCATCGAGAGGACGCTGGTTCAAATCCTCCGCGTAACCAGTTGGGTTTTATCTACCGGGGGCAAGAAGTAAAATGACTGTTAACACGTTGTGGCGGCTGGTTTGGGTAAGCCGGCCTTAAGTTCGATTCTGTGGTCCCCCGTTGCTTACCCCGGCATAGGGGATAAAGGCACGTTAAAAGGTAGTTTATATTATATATAATAATATTATATAAATATATAATTAATAGTATAAATATATATAATATATATATAATATATTATATATAATACTATATATCATATATATATATATATAAAGAGCGAGATGGTGATTCATTGGATTGAGTTCAGGTAGGAACAAAACGTTATATGCGGCGGGTATTAGTCCGAGGGATTGGAGGGAGGGTCAATATTAGTACCTTATTATATAAGGGGTAAGGGGAAAAAGTAACTGTAATATATAGGTAATTAGTTTATTGAGTGTTGTTAGTAGGGAAGATATATGTTGATATTTTTGGTTTGGAAGATGCGTTTCGAATGAGTGAAGAACTACTAACTTTGGGAAGGAATAAAGGTTGCCGCATTTAGAAAGTGGTAGAGGGATATGTGTGGATCAAATCTTTAATTGAAACAATTGATTGGGATAATGATGGAGGAGGAGAAAAAATTGTATTTAGGATTTATGGATTTGTTTGCAAACGGCGTTATAAAGGGATTAATAGGGAAATCTATGGCCAGGTGTTAGTTTTGATTATGACAGTGTTGGTGTAAGCTTACTGAATAGAATCTAAGTATGTATATGACGAATTTAGTGAAGCGTGGTGTAAAGAATAAAATAGGCATTGTCGAAAGGATATTAATTTTAATATTAATAGCGGGTGAGGCAGGGAGATGTGTTATGTCTCCTTGGCAATTCAATTCTGTTATATGGATGAGGTTATGAAGAATTAGAGGAGGTGGTGACAAGGATTTAGAATTAGCAATGATAGAGAATGGATGAGAGTTGGGAGTGGAGGATTCCCTACCTATTATTATGAGGAATGGATTTGGTTTGTGTGGGCGAATTGAAGAGAGTTTGAGAGGACTAGTAGTGAGATTTGTTTGGTAGGGTGTATAAAAGAAAGGGTTTGAAGTAAAAGTAATAAGAGTGAAGGTTATGTTGTGCAGTGAGGACAACCTCAGTGTTGAAGTTATGTTAGATGGTTGGCAGCAGCGGGAAAAAGTGTCTGAATTTAAATATTTAGACTATATGTTGAAATGAAAAGGGAGCGGAATGATGCAGAGTGTTAGTAGGAAAAATTGTGAATATCAACTAGGTGGCTGAGGCACGTTTAAATCGTTGGTGGATGTAAGGGAACACAAGTGTATGAGGATGCGCATAGAAGGGTAGCTCTTACAAATAGAGGAATAGTAGTAATAGCGAGCATGACCAAGGTAGCGAGAACGTTAGCAGCGGGGTGTCAATGCGATATAGGCTCGTAGCAAGAGCAAGACTGATGGATACTGGCATTCATACAGACAGGAGAGCAATGATGAGATGCTGAAATAGTTACAGTAGTGTTCGAGAAAGAGAGGGCGGGAAAACCAAAGGGTCAAAAAGGCATCAATGCCCGGCGCAATCTGAGTGAGTGTGTAGGTAGATGAAAAGAAAATGATAAAATGAGTGAGGAGAGTGAGAAGCAAAGTGTGAAAGAGGCCTCAGAAGTGTGGGGTAAAGGAAGAAGGACATAGTCCAACACCATCAAAATGAAAGAAAGTAAAAAACCGATATTAAGAGATGACGGAAGAAAGAAGATTGTTGTTTCAGTGTGGAGATGCGGTAAATGGAGAGGAATAAAATGAAGATCCAGTTTGAGATGCGTTGTGGTCATGTGGAAGGATGGTGGCAGACGGATCGGCGAGTCGAGACATATAAGACGAACATTTTTTGCTCTACCCAGTTGGTAAGTGGCTGGTGCTTCCGCGAGAGAGAAGTCGACCGAAAGATACGGGCCGAGACTAGTGAAGAAAAAGGAGATGAGGTCAGAAAAGAGGGCCAGAATGAACCTGGAAGGAGAGAAGAAATGTGGGTTTGCTAAAGGAGAACGAAAGAAGAAGGTGGGCTGCAAAATAACAGGAGATAGGAAATGGTGGGTTAAGTAAGTGAGGAGATATGGTTATGTGTAGCCCACCTGGGCCAAAGGGAATGAACGGCGCCACATTGGACGAGTGGGGAGTGCATAAGATTGAAGCGGTCAATCGCAGGTTTTGTTTTCCCATGGGGAAGGGGCTCAATTAGGGTAGAATTTCTGACTGCGGACGAGTTCTCACCAATTGGAGTTTATATAAGAAACACGGGGCGGTAAGGGCTGGGCTTTTCTTTATGCTACACATTGCTTCATATTCTTCTACGTATCTATTTTTTATGTTTCCGGTATATGCTTACGCACTTGCTCCAGTCTATGGGGAGATAAGATCAAGGGTGGTTGATGATGAGATTGATAATGATTGATGATGATGATGATATGATAATATATAATTATAATATATATATTATATATATATACTATATATATTATATAATAATTTATATATAATATATATTAATTATGATAATATATGATAATACTGCAAAGTTTTCAGTAAAGTACTTGTCTAAAAATGTATAAGGTGTGACTTGGATAACATGAGCAGGCCTGCATATGTGTACTGCAGAAGCGTGATACTGTATTACGTTGATGGACAAATTCTAGAGTACTCTGTACTTGTACTATGTACTTGAACATATTATCTAGGTACTGCGGAACTTGTACTTGTACGTTAGAAAAAAATGACTTGAACCCAACCACTGAAGCTATCTATTATATATATATAAAATATATAATTATTATTTATAACTATATGATATATATATATCATAATATATATATATATATAAGATATACTAATATATCTATGTATATATATATATATATTAAAAACTGGGTGTAGCCATTAAAACTGGCGAATTGAAGTTGTTCTACAAGGAAACTTACTCGGATTAGACATTATTCCTTGTCTGTAAAAGTATAACAAAAATGGGATATTAAGATTTTTTAAAATTTTATGGAGGTTATTGATACGAGAAAAGTTTTTGCCGATTTTAGATAGAATTTATTTATATAGAACAAATTCATTTTACGTTAAGTAGGTGATGTTTGTTCGTTATTACATACTAGCCTGAATATGCGACCTGAATCACATATTTGGTAATTGTTATTCAAAATAATTTTGTCATATTTTTTTTTTTTCATTCTGTTCAGTTTTGAGTTGTTTCACCATGTAGATAGGTACATTTTTTATTTATGATAATTTATTTATTTTATTTCTAAATTCATTTTTAAATTAAATATTTTGTTTTAAATTTTGTTAAATGCTGTGAATTTTAATTTGTAGTTTTTTTAAATGATAACTCGTAAGTAATTATTTGATTTATTAAAATTTGGCCTGGAAATTGCGAAGAAGGATATATTTTCCGGAAACGATCAGCCCGAATATTTTAAAATTAACTCGTATTTCATGGTCTTTCTTACGTTAACTTATAAAACTAAAAGTTCAAAATTATATATACTATATATATATATATAAATATATTATATATATATATATATATATATTATATACTATCTATTATATATATAATTATATATACTATAATTATAATATAATATAATATATATTTTATTATATTATTAATATATAATATTATGGTATATATATATAGATATATAATATAATATATATATATATATCAGTATATATATTATATATATATATATAATATATATATATAATATTATATATATATATATATATATATATTGTGATATATTAATATATAGTAAATATATATATTATATAATATATATATAAATTATATATATATATAATATAATATATATATATATATTATAATATATTATATTATATTATGATATATATATATATGTATAATATTATATATATATATATATATATATATTATTATATTATATATATATTATATAGAACTCTATATATATATTATATATATTATATATAAATTATATATATTATATATATATATAATATACACACATAATATATATATATATATTTATATATATATATAATATATATAATACTATATAATAATATATTATATATATATGATATATTATATATATATATATAATAATATAACAGGAAAGTTTCACCCAAAGACTCCTCGGCGAAAGAAGTGTTGAGGGTTCCTAAAGTGACACCGGCGGTTTATCTTCATTTTTTACTTCAAGGAGTTTTCATTCATTGTTTAAGCTCCGTCAGGAGAAAAAATAGAGTCTTCAAAAAACTGGTGAAATACAAAATCAGGTCTGCGAGAACAATTAGAGTTGCTTTCCCTTTCTCAGGGTTAATAAAATATTAATTGGACACTGATACCACAAGTGATTTTTATCGTGTGTGAATTATTCATTACTTTACTTACTAATATATAAATATATATATTATAAGTATATATATAATATATATATATATATATATAATATATATTTAGATTAATATATATAATATATTATTATATAGGTATTATAGTACTAGGTAATAATATAATATATAAATTATATATAGATATATATTATATATGAGATTTTCATTCAGGGGTAGGAAGAGGATAAGCTTCGGGCTGAAATATATATCTATATTTATTAAAGATTACAGTTATTGAAAGAGATGCGTCGATTCACTTGGGACCACAAATTGAGGGAGGCATATAGAGCGTTTATAACAATGATGGAACAAAAATTAAAAACTGTAACGAAATTTTTTCCCGTAGTAAGTGTTTGGTCTCAAAATTTATAATTTCTCTTTCGATCATGCATTCAAATTTAATCTCAGGATTAGTCAATTATAACATACTATTAACGATATTATTTTAAATTTCCAATCGTTTTTGGGGTTTGCAGAAACTTAAGGAAAAATATAAACATAAGAAAAAAAATTGTGAATTTGGATCTAAATGATGGCTAATTTTTAACCAAAAATTAAAATTCACCTTTTCTTTACATTTGAACTTTATATAGGTATAGAATGCGGCTTTTAAATACTTGAAAACGATAAGTACATATAAAAATATTGGCTGCGGCATTTACATATATGCAAAGCACGGCAGCACGATGTGAATGAAAAAGGAACATTAAGAACACACACACATACACACACAATACATACAACACACACACACACACACACCACACACCACACCACACACACACAACACACACACACACACACACACATTTACATCTCAAAAAAAACAAACTCACACCTTTCTTAACAATTTACACCCATCTCTTTTCCGTGTTTGAAGCTCCTTAGATTCAGGAAAAGTTACATATACATTTTAAAGAATATTCTTTGAACTTCAATTTCAACTAAGATTTTTATTTTTATTTAAAACACTTAGAATTAGTTAACTGATATAGTTAAAATCAGCTAGGAACTAATATGAAGTTCCAACTCTATTTTTATTTTATTAAAACACTAGAATTAGTTAACTAGATATAGTAAAATCAAGCTAGAACTAATGAAGTTCAACTCTATTTTTATTTTATTAAAACACTAGAATTAGTTAACTAGATATAGTAAAATCAAGCTAGAACTAATGAAGTTCAAACTCTATTCTTTATTTATTAAAAACACTACGAATTAGTTAAACGTAGATATAGTCAAAATCAGCTAGAACTCTTAATGAAGTTCCAACTCTATTTTTACAGAAAAGGTTGAGTCATTAGAAGATTTAAGTTAATAGATATACGATTCAAATCTTTATTACATAATGAAGTTTCAATCTTATGTTTTTGGTTCTGGAAGTAAAAAATTGGGAAGTTGGTTAAGTAAGATATAGTAAAATCAAGCTAGAACTAATTGAAAGTTCACTCTGTTTTATTTATTTTTAATAAACACTAGGAATTAGGTTTAACTAGATATCAGTAAAAATCAAGCTTATGAACTAATGATAGGTCACTCCTTTTTATTTTATTAAAACACTAAGAATTAGTTAACTAGATATAGTAAAATCAAAGCTAGAACTATGAAGGTTTCAACTCTATTTTTATTTTATTAAAACACTAGAATTAGTGAACAAGATATATAAATAGATATTGAACTAGATATAGAATTAGAAAAATCATTTAGGAAATATAAAGATACATTCTTAAAAAGAATTTGAAAGTTTGATTAAATCTACAAGGTGTGTGATATATATATATATATAAATATTATATATATATATATAATATATATATATATATATATATATATATATATATATTATATATATATAATATAATTATATATATATATATATTATATTATATATATATATATATTTATTATATATATATATATATATATATATATATATATATATTATATATATTATATTATATATATATAATATATGTATATATAATAAATATATATATATATATTTATATATATAATATATATATATATATATATATACTTTATATATAATATATATATATATATATATATATAATATATATATATACAATATTATAATATATATATATATATATATATATATATATATTAATATATATAATATATATAATATATACTATATATATATATAATATATATATATTATATATATATAAAAATTTTACAGTATTACGCGTACAGCCCCCACACCGACACATCACATGACGAACGCACAACTCAGAACCCGCCACACAGCAAACGAAAACCACGATATAATATATTTATATATATAATATAATAGTATTATTATAATATATATAATATATATATATATATATATATATATATATATATATAATATATTATATATATATATATATATATATATATTATATATATATAGAAATATTAAATTAATGGAGATAAAAATGTTCTCCTTGAGTGATTCTTTCACTTAAACAGGCATTAATCCCGGGTCCTTCGCAGACGGAATATAGCGAGTTGTTTATTGGCCACTGGACACGATTGAGCTTCCTAAAAAAGATTTACTGACTTAAACCTTATAAAGAGATTTCTTGTCAGTAGGAAAATAAGGACACCTAATGTCGGAACAGATTACCTCAAGCCACAGATCGTCCGCGCTCACACTCTGCGGTCAAAGGCAACACTACTTTGCCCTATTTCCGTCTGCGAGGGGACCCGGGACTAATCCTGGGTAAGTGAAGAATCACTCCAAAGAGAAATTTTATCAATACATTATTGAGCTTTGGGGTTTTTTTAATTAAAAGCGAGTATATTTACATCAATCCAGAATCAAATTCCCGGGTTTAAGGTGTCTTCCTTACATGGGTCCTGTGATACCTTTGACACGAATATATTATATATATATTATTATTATATTAATATTATATATATATATATATATTATATATATATATAATATATATATTATATATATATATATATATTATATATATAATATATATAATTATATATATATATATATTATATATATATATATGATTAGAGTAGGTTGTAGCGGATATTTTTCCGCATCCGCATTCCCGCATATGCGGATATCCCATCATTTTTCTCTATCCGATCCGCATAATTTTTTTTGCGGATAAGTATTCAAATAAAATTATGAATTATGTGGGCTAAATGTTCCTTAACTTCTGTTAACAAGATGTTCAGATTGCCGGAAGTAGTAGTTATAGTTTATACAATGCTTGAAGAGGATGGGGGGAAATTAAAGGAAAGCATGTCTTCCCTTACGCTTCGAAACAAACACAGAGAGGGAGTGGAAAGCAACCGGAACAGGTTGATATGATAATCATGACCGATTTAGATAATGTATACTCTTCTTAAACCGTGTTTGAAAGAAGGTAACTAAGGATATTAGCTCGAAAAAATCTCGTTTGTCAGATGGGATGCCTCTAGTTCAACGATGAAAGCTTTGCTTAAATACTGCCTGTAAAAAGTAAAAGACTTTCAAAGATGACAAAAACACTCATGCTAAAGATAGATAATAGATTTCAAATTCTGCAAAACGTTGCACATTTGCCCAAAAGCAACTTTTCCTGGGATCCTAGATACAAAAACTAAATTTATTGACCAATGTTTCACAGCAGGCTTTTTTTAAAATTATTAGTTATGCCTAATACGATTAAAATGCTGTTTAAAGACAGAAACATTCACCAGCCAAATAAAAAGGTAAGAGTTATTACAAAAAACGGACAACCATTACTATTTGATTAGCGAAACCATTGCCGAGTCATGAACATTCGTTTAGCTTCTAGCAGCGTGAAGAGTCTTTGTGTTCATAGGTGTCAACAGGACACCCTCTGATCATTGATCGAATGGATATCCAAAAGCGAAAAAAAATTCTTGGAATTCGTATAAGATCCACTTGGTTTGATGGCAGATAATTGTTAAGTTTTTCCACATCTTGCAGAACCTCGCGAGCAGGAATACTTTTAGCATGCCCTTCAACAAGTGTAGCTGGTGAGCGTCTTTTCAGCCGGTGCAGATCGGATCTTCATCTAGAAAAAAAGAAGGGAGCAAACTCCTCCCTTGAAAGGGCCTCAAAAGAAAGCTTTGCTTTTAGAAGCATAATTTAGAATTATTTAATTTCAAGTATTATTGTATGATATAACCTTTTTCAAATGGGTGGAGGCTGGGGAAAGATATTGGCTGGGTTGCAAAAAGAGTTGGGTTGCACGATACCCGCCATCTGGATAACACAGGTATATATAATATAATATAATATATATATAATAATTATATATTATATTATAAAAATATATACTATTATATATTATATATATATATTATATAGTAGATATATTATATATATATATATATATTATATTATTATATATATTTTTTTTTTTTTTTTTTTTTTATTTTGATTTTACCATATTCAGGCCACTCACGGGCTCGGCCCTTTTCAAGGAGGGGGCAGAAAATAAAAAAGGAAAACCCCACCCACTCCCAGCCTAAGGCAGAATCGTCTCATGTGGACGCAGACGCGAGACTTTAAGAGAGGAAGATTAAATATAGTTGGGAAAACAGATAAAAGATGGCAAGGAGTTCCACAGAACAGAAGTAGCTTGAAAAGCAAGAGGCACCACAACGAACAAGTCTGGGTTCTCAATACTCACGCAAAATTCATGCGAAGAGCATGGCACCCCTATCGTATTGCGAGGGCGACGCAAGGAGGTGGAATACGAGCGGCCAACTCCCCTGAGCATCTACCGCTGAGTACCTATAGAAAAAGGATAGAGCGCCAACGCACGTCGGAGAGATAGAGGGTCAAGAGAGTTTTGAAGTAGGGGACAGTTTATTAGTTCTCTTAGCTTTTAGACTTCAACCCTATCCATAGATAAGGGTGGAGCCGCGGAGCCCCCCAAATGTTGAGAACGTACTCATACAAGGGCGAAGGAAGGCCCTAGATATAACTGGAGCAAGCTGTGCAGAGGAAAAAATTCCCGCAACCTGAACAGAAACTCCCAGTTTCTCTTGAGGCCACCTTAGCAGCAAATCATTGAAATATGGAGGTTTCCAAAGGACAATATTGTTTCATGTTAAGACCAAGAATGGTTTTGTTATTTCAGCAGGAGACGACGTTAGAGCCGTCGGAAGGAAAATAGGAAAGTTGGAGAGGTTGTTCTTTGGAGAGGGAGATGTTAGAGAAGTTGAGTTTTTAAAGATTTTAATCTCACAAGGTTGCTGCTACCCCACGGGGAAATCCCATCCAGATCGACAAGAGAATAGAATCGGAAAGCTGGAGACGAGAGGCAACTCTAGAAGCAAAAGAGGAGCAGATTTGAAGTGAAGTAGAAGAGTTGGAGTTGAGTCATACGGCATAAGATGAACAGAGTTGGACAGTACAGACTGAGGAGGATCGTTGCATGAAAAGTAGGGAATAAAGTTGGAGATAGAACGGAACCTTGCGGAACACCACAAATTAACAGGAAAGGAGGGAAGAGGTCGCTCCCATCAACGAGTACTGATATGGAGCGATCGGAGAGAAAACTAGACAAGAGTAAGGAAAGAGAAAGAGGAAACCCAAGGGAAGGGAGCTTAGAGAGTAGTTACGAGTGAAAACCCAGTCAAAAGCTTTGAAATGTCAAGCGCCACCACGCCAAGGACGTCCCCATAGCCCCTAAGGGCAGAGACCATAAATTAGTTAGTTAGGAAAGTATGTCACCAGTTGACCTATATTAAATATATATATATATATATATATATATATTATATATATATATATATTTTATATATATATATATATATATATATATATAATATATACTATTATATATATATATAGTATATTATTATTATGGAGTACTTGTGGGGTTAAGACTTCTTAAAAACATAAACTATCCGCTATCCGCATCCGCAATCCGCGGATAACTAAATTGACATCTGCATCCGCATCCGCGGATAAGTGAAAAAATCACAATCCAGCTACACTCATATTATATATTATATATCTATATATTAATATATATATATATAAATGATGTGTCACATATTATATATATATAATATATATATATATATATTATATATATATATATATATATATATATATATATATTTATATAGATATATATATAGTATACTATATATAATATATATATATATATAATATACATATAATAATATTATATATATATATATATAGAATAAACCAAAACTCAGACAT
>JABUQX010049510.1:0-2500 GCA_015478945.1 Trachelipus rathkii | reverse complement strand
CGCAGTAAGATCAGTTGGAATGTGAAGAGTTTGAAACTGAAACACAAATCTGAAGCAAATGAAGGAAGCCAGCTGCTAGCTGTGCAAAAGTATGTGGATATGCTAAAGTAGGAAGTAAGAATGTTAACAGTGAATGGTGAAAATGAAAAGGTGATCGGAAGCGGTTAAATAGTAAAAGAGAAGCGTGGTTGAATGTATAAAAACCAATGATGAGGTTCAAAAGAAAGATATTTGGAATTATATAAGAGAAGAAAGGAATACTAAAAGGTGCCATACGTAGAAGGAAAAAAAAGAGGTAAATTGAACAGTTAGGAAGGAGGATGAATGGGGACTTACAGACAATAGGGAAGCTTTCTGGAAGTTAGGGCGAAAGGTTAAGATGGAATAAGGGCGAATCTGCTTCAAATAATGATAGGGATAGTGCTTTCGTAACTCATGAAATATGTGTGAGGAATGTGTGGAGTGATCATTTCGAAAATCTGCATAACATTGGCAGGAATGAAGAAGTGATAGTGAATGTGTGTGGGTTTATTGGTGCAAAGAAGGAATATTGTATAGATAAGGATGAGGTCACTTGGTAAGGAGGAGGAATTGGGGTAGATACTAAGAAGAAAGTTGAGATAGAAAATCTGCAGGAATAGATGGATATTACTTTGAAAGGATCATGACGACTGAGGCCGCTTACCGTAAAAATATTAAAATGTGGTTTCAAAAACTTTGTAATTGAAAACAGTTTTCTATAAATAAAATTAAAAATATCTTCAGTATGAAATAAAAATGTTGGACAGGCGTATTTGAACCATAAATTTAGCAGATATTCTTGTACAGGTTTGACATTACATATATTAGAAAAGTCGAATTCAAGTTTTGATTCAAGCACCACAATACCCAATCTCGTCTCCCTTTTCAACTCCGCATCAAACTCCATTCCAGAGTCGGAAAAATTCTGACTCCATCATCAGCTAAGTACTCTGTAATTTATTTCATCTCTTTTTTCCTAAAGACCCCATCATAGGGTCTCTCAGAACACCCTCGAGGACTCTGAAACTCTCAAAATCTGAGTTTCTTTTGGTCTTAAACATGGGGGAAGACACCCCACTTGGACTATTATATGCTTATTTCAAAGTTTGAGTTAACTCCGATTCCGGCTCCTGCTCAACACATCTAAAATAGTCAGAATTTGATCTTTTTAACTTCAAAATCAGATTCATCTATGTTAGAAACCCATGTCGATACATAAAGTGTCAAAATTCAACGAAGTTAAGGAAATTCCTAAGTCATGTCGACCCTGTTGACCTGGATTTTCTGTATGGTTTAGGATATCATAACCTCTAAGACTATGACTGACATCTCAGAAACTCACTAATTTGACACTTTGCGGCATCAAAATCTAACGAATTTAGGGAAAATCCAAAGTCAAGTCGGCATTTAAAAATCCGGATTATCGACTTTGAAACCAAAAAAAATGGCTTCGCTGGCTTCGAAAACATAGGATTTGCCATTTAAAGCGTTAAAATCAGTCAACTTATGGAAACGATTATATATTATATTATATATTATTAATATATATATATATATATATATATATATAGATATAAATATATATACTATATATATATAGATAATTAATATATCATATATGATATATATATATATATATATATATATATATATATATATATATATATATATATATATAATATATATTATTATATATATATATATATATATATATATATGTAATATATATATATATATATATATATTAATATATATACTATATATATTATATATATATATATATTATATAGTATATAGATATATATATATAATATATAATATATATATATATATATATTCATTGCACCCTCTTATTTGGGGGGTCCATGTCATCTCAAGAAACCCAGCGACCTCCACTGGGTGAAGCCACAGATCTCTCAGGGAGGAAATTTGATTGATGGAGTGTCTGTAGGGGGTGAGTGGACATCTTTTAAAAGGAGCGTGATCAGTTGTTTTCAGTCTCCGTTAGGTAATCTTCGGCCAAGGTAGGGAGGCTGCGTTTTTGGAGGTGCAATCTGTGCCTGTATTCCTGGAGGTTGGGTGATGCCCAGATCTCAGTCTAGATAGTGAGATCGTGCATCTCTCGTGCGGAGAGTTATTCTGATGTTTGCTGATATTTTCCGGCGGGCGAGGTTTATAGGTTGATTTTGGTGATTCAGATTGTTGAGTTTGCTGTGCAAAGTATCATATATCATATAATAAATTGCCTACAAAAAAAGAAAAAAATTTCTTGAAGGGGAGGGATGGTTCTGAAGAGTTGGCTTTGTTATAGATGGTAGAGGAGGATGGAGGGCGTTGTTAAATTGCGCATTAATGTGATCTGTGTAGGAAAAATATATGATGAATGGGTAGGTCAAGAAGCCCTGGGATAGAGTTGCGTCGCCTATCATGAACAGGATGGCTTACTGAATTGAGCGATAATTTGTGTTACTTCATGAGA
>JABUQX010049508.1:17500-27400 GCA_015478945.1 Trachelipus rathkii | reverse complement strand
CAATAGTTACATATACTTCGCCAAAAGGATGAGAGCTGAAGACCGAGAGAAGTGCTCTACAAGTGTCATAAGGATTCAGGTCAAGCAGAAATTATGTCATGCACGCGAGACCTATCCTGTAGAGTGTCTTCCAAAATCCTTACTCTGTGTTCTATGACAATCGGAGACTTATCATGGGTGCCTCTCAAATTGCGTTGATACATCAAACTATTACATGCAACTCTCAACGAGAAATTCTCGTGTGACTCTTAAGGTGCCATTCTCCCTTGACCCTTCTTTTATCGATGCTCATATCGAGTTAGCTGTTTTATGGTATCGCCATAAATATACTTTCTCCATGAACTCGATAGTTAGAAAGGAAGATATCCTCTAGTACTACTCGCGAACCGTCACGTAACCATATAAAGTAGTATGCCTTCTCATAAGAACTCTTCTATACCCGCATAAGAACTCGCAGACTTGTTGCTGGTTCTACTCTCCAAATCATTCCCTCTCCGAACTCACGGATAGCAATCACAAAACATTCGACTCTCTCTCACATCTACTATCCTCTCTCTCCAGTGTATATTGTGTTTCTTAAATTTAAGCGCGCACATGTTGCTATAGAAGGATGTACTCGACGGCAGATCCAATCCCTCTGATTCGGGTGCGATGGGCTCCTGAGGTATTGTGTGTTAAAAGAAAACCTTTTTATATGATGGTTAAGAAGGCGGCGTCCTCACCGAGCGCGAAACCCGAATCAGTTGGGATGGCTCAATTTTCCTCCCTCGAATAAGATTGATTTGTTAAGAGAGAATAAGTTCGAAGCATATTGTGCTGACCCTCGCACCCTCTTTTGTATCACATAGTTAGTGTTAAATGATGTATTCAGATATGTTCGCTGGACCAGCAAGTAATGTAAATGGAATTATCTTGGCCTCCATACACAGCCAAGGATAGTATATGATAGAATCAACGCAAATTCTCACAATGTCACCATACCTGTTCTCCGTCAAGACAAATTTAGTGCATTGCGATCTCTGTTTCCTGAATCCCTATCTTATATACTCACACTATATCGCAAGAGTATCACTTATATACCTTCTTCCACATTAGGATTCTCCGCCGAGAAATAATTCAGTTAGTTCGAATCATTTACGAATATATCGTGAGAACTCCAAATTCAAAAATCCCCAATTCATTGCTGTCCCACCTGACACGCGTGTATATGGCTAATTTCGCATGCAATGTGAAGTTGTGCAAGTCTCATTATCATTTCCGATCACCGATCCGAGAGATAGCGAGCATCTAATATAAATAACGGAGGCAAGGTATTCGTGCGTTTAACCAGCGATTATTATTATTTATTCTTATCTTTATTTTTATTTTAATATATACTTTTATTTATTCTTATCTATATATATTTGATATTATTTTTATAAGTATTTATTTCCTCATATTATCATTATTCATCTCTTATGAGTATATAATTCTTTGAGTCAGCATGTGCAGCTACTTCCTGACAACTGTTTTTTATTTTCCAATCTATTTGAATTAATATATATACTGATTAGGTATAATATATTATATAATTACATGTGATTATTATTATTATTATTTATATTTATTTATTGTCCTGATCGACATAATAAGTATATCTCATACTTCTGTTCTCTTCCAAGCTTCATCTATCTCTGCGCACATATATATGACAGCTCTAATCTCACTTAATCCTGATATATCTTGTTTGTACTAGCCCTATATGCGCACTAGTATTATTTTAACAATCGCTCGTATTCACAATCAACTAATCTCTGGCTGTGTTGTTTGTGGAACTGAGGAGGCTATATCTTGCGTCATAACTTTCTGTCTAGTTCTTTTTCTCTCTGGTAGAAAAAGTGAGTGTTTTGCAATCCTTCTCTCGCTCTCTCTCCCTTTCTTTCTTCTTCTTCCTCATCTCTCTTTTTCTCTCTCTATCCATTTACCTCTCTCTCTCCATCTTTCTCTCTCTTACATTATGCACATCATGTACATCTCTATATATTACGCTCTTCTGCTAGAGTTCCTCTATGCTCTCTTCTCTCTCATTCTCGCTCATCCTTCTGCTACCTCTTTCTCTTACTCTCTCTTCTCTCCACTTTTATCCCTCGCTATCATCTTCTCCTGCTTCCTCTTCCTCTCTCTCTCTCTCCTCTCCACTCTCTTCATCGTACTTCGATCTCTCTCGCTCCAGTTTATACTTCTCTTTAGCAAAGTTTCTATGTTCTCGCTTCTGGAATCTGGATTCCTACGCATCATACTCTCTCCTCGTGGTCTCTCTCTCTCTATTGCGCTTCCTCCCGTTCATACAACTATCCTTTTGTATTTAGAATTCTAAATTACTCTTATTAATAAATACCCAACTTTTAACAAAATTACTCTCCCTCTCTTTAAGTATATAATATATACCTTATTCTTAAATACTATTCTCATATATCTAATACTTTCTGACGGTTATCTATTACGGTGCCTTACCTTATTAATAATTATGACAATTAATAACTAATAATATGGTATGTGTGAAATTATATATAATGAGATATGATAATATATCACATACAATATAGCTATTCGATTGCCGTGATAATTGCCTTATCTATATCTCGATCTACTTATACGTGCTGTTTATTCTAGGGCACACTTAGGCCTTCTCTAAAGATAAACTGTGAGGAGTTCTGTTTATAATATCTGCTAAGAATCTTTATTTTTCCCTCTTATTCTCAGTTTAGTCATCCTAAGCTATTAATATATCAAGTGAGCCATCTATCCGCTACTTATGTATTGTATAGTAGTATATTGCTCTTAATTATTATCTAGTAGGGGACTCTGAGTATTTTCAACTGACAGGCCTTTTGTAGATATGTGTATATATATTATTTATATATATGTATTCCTTTATTCATTATTATATAATAATGGTTAGCTCTTTGTGAATTAAATTCTGCATACTAATGGGGGCTTTTGAATGCGTTATCCGCGTTAATAAATTCAAGAGACCCTCTGTGGTTCGGGAGTCAAAGATATACTTCTCTTATTCAAATGGTTTCCAATAGTTTATAAATATGCTTTTCTATTTTCTTGTAGCATCGATATTCTATGTTATCATTTTATTCCATTCTCTTATTATTCATTTATTATTATTTTTATTATTATTTATTTTATGATTGCGAAGATTGATTTATATTAAGTTGATTTATATTACTCTATTTTTATTATCTCTTTTATTCATATATAGGTACTATGACTCATAAGCGGGCAGTAGTTAGCTTATTATTACTAGAGGGGAGCTTATATCATCTATCTCGTACTAGGTTAACCTAAAACTCTTTACGTAACGCTACCTCGAGTCACAAAGGATAGCGTGCTTGTTGATCGGCTACATTTAAGTGAGTTTGTGTGATATGGTATTATAATATTCCTATCTTCATAGGCTTTAGTTTCCGTATATGTAGGTTTAGCTGTTACTCTCATCATTATATCCTTTTCCTGCCACCTCTGTTCTGAGAATTCTCTTCCATTCTTCTAGTGTTTTCCTGCTGGAATTTAATCTTCTCTCACTTTAAATCCTGCGCTCTGTGGCTCAATCTGGCGTACTAATAGTTGCCACGCTCAAGCTCGTCAATATATATCGATAAGACGCCAGAGAAGCGGGCTAGATGCGCTGCACGCCACCAATGATACTAGATAACTCGAGCGTCGCCATACCTTTAATGCAAACTATAACTAGCTCATGGTAAGACTCATGTGCAGAGAAAAGACCACGAATCAAGACATAAGTATACAGGAGATGACTATATAACTGTGATATAAAGCAAACCATAAATATCAATCGCTTTGATACTCTTATTCGTATATGAGTTGTGAGGTGATTATGTGAAATTACATTTGTCGTGATATATATAGTACTAATAAGTATAATTCGCTCACAGGAAGGCAAGAACCTCAAATAATCATCCTGACAAAAAGCTTCCCGATATCAACTCGACTCAATAATTGTGGATATTTTTTTTTTATTTTTTATTTTTAATAATTGTTACATTATTATAAAAATTTTTTATTTGTTTGTGAAAACGTGTTGATAGGGCTTGAAAAGTCATATATATAGTTGAAATAATTTTTAAACAGATTTGTATAACAATAGTCTACTGTATTTAATCAGACTTCAAGAGTGAGTTATAACTACTCATACGCTGCATCACGGTGGCCGAAGGTCGATTAGTGTTCTTATCGTGTATAGTACTTTATATCTCGAGACTTGGCCATCTATCCTGGTTAAGTATTGCAGGCATCTGCACGTATCGCTCACGATACATCTATTTAGAAAACTACAGTTCAAGAGAATTATAGTGAGAGATGACGGAGGAGAGGTACGCATCTCGAACTGAGAATGAAGAGGAGATAGTAATACTGTAGAGTAAGATAGAATATATATTATAATGAGATAGCATATAATGAATTATAGCGAATATATATGAGAGATAAGAGAGAGAGAGATACTAGAGATGAATAGATATTATATGATAATAGTGAAGTGAGTGAGATGAGAGGAAATACTTAAATTTGCCGCCAATATATTGATTTTCCTACTTGTATAATTAATCATTTTTTTATATTAAATAATATATATAATTATCATCTGTAGTGTGGAAAGGGTCTAAGCTCACTTAGAAGTGATGTTTTTAATATCATATAATAAAAATATTTTGAATTAAAATATAGGAAAATAAGTGAAAGTGTGTTCCAAAACTACCTAAAATGTGTGCTCAATAGTAAGGAATGTAAGTATTAAAGTATGGTAAAAATTATTATGAGTTCAAGAGTATTGAGACGGAGAATATAAGAATATACGATATTTGACTGTGTAGTATTTTGTAGGCGCAGTTATGGCTGGTGAGATAGCTACTCCTACGGGTGACACAGAGTACATGCGATTCAAGTAATATATAGTTCGAAGATAAGTGAGCTTGCTTCGTGATATTGAGTTTAATTCTAGTGATTATCCAATTTTCAAAGTATCAAGATAGGAGTGTACAATGTAAGCATGTTGGTTTTCAATAAGGAGAGTTAGAAGATTTGTTCGCATATACGTGAAATGATGTTGTCAAGACGCTTTTCTCGATTACACAGGTGCATTAGGATGTGTAGTTAAGTGATGAACAATTTTAACATTAAAATAATGAAGACAATGATCGACATACAAAAGTTTGAAAAGTGAGAGTATAAAATATTCTGCAAATACTTGATATGACAGGTAAGATGTAATGAGAAGTGATCTACTAAGGCAAAAGCACATATGTCGAAGGAGAGTTTAATTATTTTTAACTGCCTCTCCGGTTTCTTGCAAAGAAACTGACAGTGGCAAACCTGAAGGAAGAGTTCGATAAGAAAGATCGTTGATCCCATTTCGCAACTGCTTTTTGTGTAATGTGAGCAGCGTACCTTGTATATTAATCGTTTTTGAAAATACGCATAGTGAAGTGCGCGCATATAACACCACCACTCCTGTTCCTCCTCTCTTCGTGATTTAAAATTTTCTATTTAGCATCACGTTTTTTTAGAAGAAACAAAAGAATCAAAGTTCTATAGGAATAATATGTGAAATTTCCGTTGCCTTAATCCAAATTCCAGTTAGATTGAGTTATCGTTACAAAATTGTTGAATCCCACTGACAGTGTCAAATAGATTTAAAAAAGAACCTAATTTTTTGACAAATATTCAAAGTTATGATATTAGACTGTGCATGGACAGTCTCCCAATGAATCTGTGTTATCTTACAGTATATGGGAATACATATAGTATCGCATTGACTTCTTTCCGTCACTCGCTCAACAAGTTTGAAAGATGACGCTTGATAATTAATGCAACTCAGAGTTCAGATCAACAGTGAACGTGCTTACACCAGTTCAGACTATTATGTTATATTTCTTGGCCTACGCTCGTATACCTTTTCTCTTCTACATATTGGACTTTATTACAGTGTCTTTTCGTAAATGACGCCGCAGTTGGCTTGTCGAAATCAGAGATTTTGGTAAATACACTGCGCTTAGATTGCACATAACTCATTGTTCAATAGTGAAGAACTAGTTACATGAGATTTTACCATTTGCCTAAGGTTATCTTTTCAAATATTGTTGATCCGTTTTTAACCGCTGCAACTAATATATCAGATGCAACTTAAGTCGTAGTTAATTAGTGGACTGGAAACAGTGCGTGTGTATTGAAAAGAAAAAGCGTGTCTTTATTTACTGTAAACGTTTTTGCTCGATCCATGTGTTTTCTCGAAGAAGTAGGATGCAATGCAAGAACTCCTATGTCATCGCATATAGTAGAGGAGAGGTTTATACCAGATTTTTTTTCGCATGAACGCGCAAGTTTTCTCTCGCAATAAGGATCGTTCGATGTGAATCCTTTACTATACTAGAGTCTAGCGAGAGATTATCGGAGAATGCATTCTTGGTCTACCACGAGTTCTGAATGATGAGCGGCTGCATGCTATGGTAGTAGTGTGGCTCATCTCGCAGTTCCGTAACGAACTCACGACTCTCATACAGCAGTCTCATTCGACGTATGCCATTGATACATCCTCTTGATATATAGGTGCTCCTTTTTGACATAATTCCACTCCTGTGTTATCTCACGCAATCATTGCTCTAGTCGCGATGAGAGTAGTGAATAAAATCTTCTATTCTTATTCACTCAGAAACACTAATGTCTCTTAATCAATAGATACTAACATCAACTGATATCTCTCAAAAGAGGACTCACACACGGTACTAAGAGCATACACTGCGCAGATTTTCGCGGGCACAATAAATACGCCGATTACTCTAGATGCAGCGTACCTAAGCGCATAAGATAATTACATAGAACCATATTAGCGTCCTGTCCACAAGAATAGATATAGTAGTGACCAAGAATAATAACGCGAATAGTACCGCAAGAATAATTTAAACTTAAGCGTCGAATAATGGGTGGAGAAGGTGTTATGTTTTGTATGTTATAAAAGGGATGTGTTATTGGGCCCCATCTCCGTGAGAGCGGTGTGTGTTCTCGCGTCCTTATCCTGTGGAACGACCATGAAACCATAGTTGGAATAGGGACAGTTTTTGTTCCGTACTACTTCTCTCGTTAACAAGCACGCACAGAGAGTATTGTGGATAAATAGGAGACCACTCTCGATTATTCTTTCTCACTCATACCACAGTATATATATTACATTTACTGAAGTTATCAAAAAGGTGAAATGTTTTTTTCAGAATATATTGCAGTTAAAATTATTGTTTATGGATCATGATAAGTTTGAATTCAATATAACTAAATGACATTAATAGCATATGTAAGAGTAATTATATTGAGATAAATCTTCGAGTTGAAGATATCGTATATTCAAAATTAGATTATTATAATAGATATAATAATAATAATATATAAATAGATGGCATTGCATGCGTCGATGACCTAAATGGCTTTGTAGAAGTAGCATGTGACGAGAAAAAAGTAGGGGTGATTAGTATGGAACCAGGAGGTGGCCTCTCTACTGAAGGTGCGAAAGGTCCCAGAATTGTCGACAGGGTGTATCAAGAAAAATTTCGCGAAATTGACAGGCCCGCCTACAGGCCGAGTTTTAGAAAAGGTTGATATATGTGATTTTTGTGTGAGTTATTGAGTGGTATGTGTAGGTTAAGGTATGTGAGTTTTTTGTGTATTCGATTTAGAGCAGTAAATCTCTTTTTACTTTAAACACATAAAAGAGTATTCATAAGCAAATTTTTGACTTAGGAGTTGGTGCAAAAGGTAGATGGTTATGGACTAATCACGAAGTGAAAAAGTGTGATTGGATATTTATTCGATTTGTGTCTGGATTGTTGTAAGAAGGATGATTTTGTGATTAGTAACGTGTTGGATGTTAAACTGTCTCGCGAGCAATGTTTGTTAGGGTTAGTTAATGGGATTTCGGGGATTAATATTGTGGTGTCTTTCTCTTAGTGTAAGAAAATTAAGTTAGTGGGGTGAGAGATTGTGGAATGGAGAGGAAGGTTGATTAGGAAGAAAGTGAGTGCAGTAGATGAAGATCAGGTTTTAAGAATGGAAGTGGAGAGTGTAAGAGATGAAGACAACCCCACACCACCATTAATATAATGTGTTAAAATATAGGAGGAATAAAGTATCTAAGAAGCGCTCGTAGAGATATAGATCGCAGCCTCTCTCGAATGTGTATAGCATAGTTGAAAAGTCTTTGACACTAAATTGGGGCAAATGAAGGTTAGAAAGCCACTTGGTGAAGTCTCAGCTGCGAGGAGAGAAAGGATTAATAGAGTGAGAATGTCGACGTAAATTAGGAAGTAAAGAATGAGTTATACGAGGAGATAGAGTTTGGAAATAAAAAGCTTTGAAAGCTTTGATTGATGCTGTATTTTATTAAAGGAAAAAAAAGGAGTTAAAAGTTAAAAAAGAAGCTTGCTCATGGAGGTTCTTGAAAGTGTACGCTCAAAAGCAATCAGTGACTCGAAGGTTTCAAAAATGAAAGATGCTTTAAAATAAATATTATAAGGAGAAAAATAATAAATAAACTAAGGTGACATTACATTAGCGAGGAAAAAACAGATTCGGTTAAAAGAGAGAATAGGAACAGCTATTGGAAAAGAGGCGGATGAGGAGTGAAGATGAAAAAAGGTAAACGATTACAATTATCGGGAAGAAATTTTAAAGCTGCTTCTGAAAGAAAAGCGCGTGACAATTTTAAGCTATGTAAGAGAGAATAGAGGCAGAGAGAAGTGTGAGAAGGGGAGTCTGAGCTTCGAATAATGAATAGGGATGGTGGGTTTGTAACTGATGAGAAATGGATGCAGGAGGAGTGTGGAAGGAACACTTCCAAATCTGGATATAAACAATTGGCAGTAACCAGGAAGGTGATGAGGTGAATGTGTGCGAGTTGATGGGTGGAAGAAGCGAATAGGATATTTGTGGAAGGCATGAGGTTGAATGTGGTAGAGTGAAAGAAGTTGAATAGGAATGGTAAATCTTCAGGTATGAGATGAAAATACTGGGTAGAAATGATGCGAAAGGAGGAGAACGAGAGTGATGATTGATTGGAGTTATGGAGAAGTTGTGTAGCGCAGAAAGCGGTTGTAATGGAGTGGTGTAAGTTCCGAGGAGATTGGGAGGAGAAGAGCAGTAATAGTACAATATATAAGAAATGAGTAAGGAGGATAAGTGGAACTGTAGGATTAAGGGGAATGTAGAGTTAGAAGTTTGAGATTTTGTGAGGGAGGATATATGATTGCTGTATTATATATGGTGGAAAGATGGTGTGCTGTTAACGGTGAAAACTGAAGGACTTCTGATTTGGCTCTCGATAGATTTCAAAGATGCGGATGTAGAGAGGGATTCGAAAACTATGTTCTAAAAAGGTAGAGGAAATGTAGTGGGAGATCGGAGTGATCTTTACATTTGAAACAAATGAGATGAGAGAAGAAAAAAGAGGAGAGAAGAAGATAAATTGTATTTTAGGTTGTATGGATTTTGTAAACAAATCAGGGACGATTAGGATTTGGTGGGATAACATGTGAATAGGAAGCTCTATGAAGGTTTTGGTTAAGTAGATGTATGAGAGGGGTGGTCTCTCCTGGTGGCCCTCACGCCCTTTTTTTCTGAATGGAACTGCAAAAGTGTACGGGTACAGATGAGGGATAGTGAAGCGGATGAATGATCAAAGATTTCCAGCTGGAAGGAAATGTCGAAGATGATAGGAATGGAAAACACGAATATAATAGCGTGAGTTATATGAGCTCAGACGCGCACGCTCAGATAATAGTTCTCCTTGGTTTTATTTCATTTGTATAATAGCGATGGTTTTATCGAAAGAATTTAGAGATGGGTTTG
>JABUQX010049508.1:0-5000 GCA_015478945.1 Trachelipus rathkii | reverse complement strand
TTTTCTTTAACAACTGAATACTTCGCCCACACAAGAAAAATCATTCAGTCATTCATCATCATATTATTCATCATTCATTTCATTCATCAATTAGCTTTGAAGAATTTTAAATTTAATTTCGAATTTAACTGTAGAAATAGTTGTATATTCATATGTTGTAGGTACTTGTCCTGGGTGATATGATAAACTGATAGCACCCACTGGGGGGAGCTGGGCTTGATTAAGATGCAGTAATCTCTAGGGAACGCTGAGGTAGGCTCTGAGCTTTTATAATAAATTCAAATTATTATCTTCAGTAGCAATTCTATTATACATGACAGTGGCTTGTTAATATTTTACTTAATAAAAGGAAAGATAAACATTGAAGACAATACACGTCGATAAAAAGATTACGTTTAAACTTAAAGTAAGGCACATCAATGATCAGTGCTATCGATAAAAACCTTCTGACCATAGAAAAAAATATATTTCTATTATGTTTCAAGCATGAAGGCAAAAAGAACGTTGGAGAACGAATTAAAACTATATGAAACGCGCAAGTGGACAAAATATAAGTATAAGTTGTTATGCCCGTTTGCCAATTATTTGTATTTATTCAATTATACCTTAATACTAAAAAATGCTAGGAATATATATATATATATATATATATATAAATTATTATATATATATATATATATTTATATATATATATATTAATATATATATATATATATATAATATAGTATAATATATATTATATTAATATATATAATAGGCTAATGTTGATTGATTAGGTAATTTGAGTTTGTTGTAACAAACAGTTTTATGATATGCTATAGTTCTTGCTTAACGAGGACTAGCCCTCAAAATGGGTCGCTACAGAAAAAAGGGTCGAACACAACATCACAAAAATAAAATTTCCTTACAAACCCGCCGCAGCCTTATGAATAGGTAGTTACTTTAGTGAAGCGTTAGCGTTATGTTTAAGTTAAGGTTAGGTTTAGGTTTAAGTTAAGCGTTAGGTTTAAGTTAATTTTTTGGATACAGCCCATTAGAGAAACTCTAAATAACAGATTTTATTTCTTCAAAATTTAGCTAACCCAATTTTCCTGAGTCACCATTATTGTAGGTATAAGTCCTTGCTAACTCGCTTGACTAACATTGAACCTCATATGGAAAATCTCACGGAAGATCTCATCAAGCACATATGAAGTCATAAAGTCCAATTAAGCTAAATTAGCCTTTAGTCATTTATTCACGTTTATCTACATAAATTAATTTAATTATTAGTATTATTTATTTAGACATATGATGAATTTTTTATGTATAAGTAACAAAAAATATAATGGTGCAAATTATTAATGATAAATATATTAAAAAAAATGATTAACTTAAGGACAGGATCAAAGTTAAGAAGTTGTCATAGTGAAAAACGCCTATCAAACCATTAAAATATGTTACTATTCATTCAGTTTTAATGATTTTTAAGAGTAATATTAATTGATCCATTTTTTTCACCACTCACGGGTGGCCCCTTTTCAAGGAATGAGGGACAGAAAATCAATGATAAAAATTATGATCTTCTCATTAGTTGTTGACGTTATCCTTTTATATTTACTTTTTACTTAGAGAAACCTTTCCCTCTTCATCTCAATAACAGTAGAAGATATCTACTGCAATAAACTAAATCTCTTATTTTAGCAAAACTTTACTATAATCTAAACTGCTACCTCATTCTGGCGTTCGATATCTCTCTCTTTTCTTCTCAAACAGTGAGCGTCCTTAATGAGCCACAAAAAAACTTCAATTATATCTAATCTGTGCGCAACGCAGTATAGAGCGATTTATGCGTTCTCTATATATAAAAGATTCAACTATTTAGATGATCAGATAAAGGTTCTTTTAGTTTTATATAACTCCCACCCACAATCTCATAAAACCATTCCAAACACACAAATTATATAACATTTCAGTGTAGATTTTTGATACCACATGCAATCTCTCGACGAAGGTGCTTCCACACATTGTCGTTAAAAAAGCTAACAATTCTTCAAATATTTTTTTATGGTTTGTCCGGTTTTTCCGCTGAAAATGTTTAGAATAAATTGAATGGAACAATGTTTGAAGTATCAATTCATGTAGCGCGATCCATTTGTCTATTACACCAATAATTTGACCGGAAACTTCATATATGCTGGTACTGTTCAATGGAAAAGCGTCTCCAGAGCTAAAAATGATTAAGGAAGTAGAAGAAAAAAAAATACTAGCGAAAACTACAGACACCGACTAGCAAACTTTACAGACAACTCAAGCTAGTTAATCTGGTTAGGTATTATGTTTATTTATTGTGTATGTGATTTGATGTTCCTAAAACAAAATCTGTTTATGTATTTTTACATTCATAGTTGTTACATGTTTCAGCGTTAATAAATATTTTACTTATGACTTGTTCACTCTTAGAACAGATCTTTTCGAAGAAGTAAGCTTTAAAGTATTACAAATTTTAATATTTTGTTTTTGATATTCTCCTACTTCAGTGTGATCGATGAACATCACCTGTCTTAGAACGGATACGCTAAGACGGAGGATATCAAAGTTATTTATTATATGCTAAAAGCATAGTCGAATCGATGAGATCACCTTTCTTAAGAACGGATACGTTCTAAGTCGTAAAAACATCAAAAGCTATTATAAGTCGGCATGCCTGAATTCTTTTTAGGATGTAATTTTAACATTTACTAAATTATTTCAATTGTTCTAGTTTGATTTTACCATATCCAGGTCACTACTAATTCTAGTGTTTGAATAAAGTAAAAATCGAGTTGAACTGAAGTTCAAAGACCAATTTGTTTAAAGGTTTATCTAAATTTTTCTTGAATTAATCGATGTTCGAGAAGAAAGAAGAATATAGATAGAAGAAGAAGAAGAAGAAGAGAGAAGAAGAAGAAGAAGAAGAAGAAGAAGAAAGAAGAATTGAAGAAGAAGAAAAGAAAAAGAAGAAGAAGAAAGAAGAAGAAGGAAGAAAGAAGATCCACTAGCAAAACTTTACAGTCCACTCCAAAGTTAGTCTGTTAATATTTTTGTTTATAAATTTGTTGGATGTGCTCCACTATAATCAAATGTTATGTATTTTTGTAATATATAAGTATCCTTAGTTACTCTATTTTCAGTATAACATGATTTAAGTTGCTCACTTTATTATCATATCTCTAAGCTTCTACCACACACATCTCAAAATTCTTCACACATACAAGTTCTATCTCTCTCCAATCTGACAATGATTTGCTTACACTCAGAAACAAAAATGTTTTCAAAACATCAAACAATCACAGTGCTACCAAGTGTCAGAAATTTTGTTTTTGATTATTTTTCTTATCCGATATGATCTTATACTCCTTACTATATCATATATCATAAGCAATAAGCTAACAACACACGAACTAATCACATATATATGCAGTTGAGCATCTCGAATATTCAATTAAGACTATTTTAACATTTTACAAATTATCTCAAATAAGTCGTTGAGTTACTCCGCTCATCGACTCAAATATCTATGTTTTAAATAAAATAAAAAATCGAGTGAATTTGTTCACAAGACCAATTTCCTAAAGTATTTATCCAACTTCCTCCTTTACTGGATTTCATGTGGCCACTTGACACTATGTCATAAGAGAGACTATTCCACTTTCAAGAACACCGTAAGTGAAGAAGAAGAAGAAGAAGAAGAAGAAGAAGAAGAAGAAGAAAGAAGAAGAAGAAGAAAAAAAAAGAAAAAGAAAAAAGAAAAGGAAGAGAAGAAAGAAGAAAGTATATATATCAATAACTAAAGCTAACAACAACAATAACACACACACTAACAACAAACAACAACTAACATTATCAAACAACAAACAACATAATAACAATGTTACTAATTATGTAGGTACAACAAGTTTGAACTAATACCATATTTTTATATTTTATTTATTGCAGTCCTACATTATTATTTGTTAAATGTTGTAATGTCATAGTTTAGTTCAGATGATTACCACCTTTATAAATATAAATGAAATAGAAAAAGATTTTTCGGAATGAGATCGGAGATTAGTAAGGGCAGTATAAGGTTTCAATTGTTGTCCAGACGAATTCTTCCAAATGAGGAAAAGGAAGTTCAAGACTCTTCAGTGCACCTGTCAAATCAAGATAAGATCTCAATTAATAATGAATAATAATAATCATAAATAAAATAGATTATAATAATACTATTAATTAATAATAATTATTATCAATTAATTACTATTATCTTAATCTACTTAATAATAATTAGCAATAATAAATATATGAATAATCAATAAATAAATTAAGAAATTAAATAATTAATAAAAAATAATAATAATAATAATAATAAATAATAATGGTCAAACTGAAAAGATTCATACATACCCAAGTGCAGTTAATCGCTATAGGAGATTCACGGAGTTCTTTAGTCTTTCCTTTTTATAAATAATATTAAGTACAGTTGCTCGTATATATAATAATTTAACTTTAAATTTATTGTTAATGTACATTATATGTCATTTAAATATATATATATATATATATATATATATTATATTATATTATTATATAATATTAATATATATAATTAAATATTATTAATATATATATAATAATATAATATATATATATATATTATTAATATTAATATATATATTTTTTTTATTACAGTTAACACCACACTTCTCACGAGGCAAGCTACCTTAAAATCTAGGTAGGTAGTGTTCAATTTTATTGAAATTTTATATTAAAAATAATAATTTGATATATTTGAAAAATTATAACACAATTATGCCGTATAGGCACTATCAATAATAAGGGCTCTCGACGCAATCTAGAAGTCTGAGGCTACTTAGTGAGAACAACGATATGTTTTCTTCGTCTAATAGCTTATGATTTTTGTGTGAAGCAAATATAATCATATAAAATTATCTCTTAATGAAGCACAAAAAAAAAAATATATAAATCTATCTCTCTCT
>JABUQX010049507.1:0-23904 GCA_015478945.1 Trachelipus rathkii | reverse complement strand
TCTCTCTGCCGGCTAGACAATTGCGTATCGGGGTGTGGAAAAATTCTTCGTTCGCCTATCACTCTCGCTAAATTTTCATTCAGCTAGAAATCGTTTTCAGGAACTTCTTCGACGAGCAAGCGGGACTTTCATTCAAACGAATAGCCTAACCCCTTGTCTCCTACTGATAATCTTTCTAGGCCTCTTCCAAAAACATCTCCAACAATTTCTGTAAAATCTACCTTTCCTCCTCTTATCGATTCTTGATGTCTGTTGCTAACTCTCCCAACTGACAATCCAATCTCGCCTCCTATTTATTAATTGTCAACCCCGGACTATTCTGGCATTCCTCTCCTTCCTCCTCCCTCTCAGTGCCCTATGCCTTTCCTGAATACATTTGATCTGGTCCATGGCTCCTTAAACCTATGAACGTTAGGAGGCTGCCCGGATTGCATCCCCCGAGTTTGAGGAGTGTTGCTTTCGTGCTGCGCCTCTCTCGTTCACTTATTGATTCTCTTATGCTCAATACTAGCACTTTCCCTCATTGATGGAAGCATATGTCCAACTATTCCGAAAAAAGGAACCCTCTAACTATCGCCCTACCCCTTACATAACCTGTAATTCTATCTAAGATCTTGAAACCTTTCAACTCTCATTTCTTAAACATCTGAATCTCATTCCCTTTCTTCCGATTCGCCATACGCTTATCGGCGCCTCGAGTCTACTGATAAACTTTCCATCTAACAATTATGTTTTCCACCCTCATGAATTACGGGTAACTGTTCGTTGTCGCTACATACCAAAAGCATTGACGGGTATGGCACCTGTCACTGCTCTCCAAGCTCCCTCCTTGGGTTTTCCTCTTCTTTGCTTACTTATGTCTGTCTTTCTTTCAAATCGGTCAATATCGGCTGTGTTTATGGGCGACTTCTCTCTTTCTTTTCAGATATGGTGTCCTCAGTTCTTTCTTATCTCCTACTTATCTGCTTTTCATATATATCTTCTCGTGGCAACATCTAACTCTATCCACTCATATGCGATGATCGACCCTTCATCTTAACTCATTTTCAATTCGTCTTTCTTTATTTCTAGAAGCCTCTCTTCTTAAATCTTCCGACCCATCTCTCTGATTCTGGATAGAATTTCCGTTTCTCGCAACCTTGTGAATATTTTAATTCTTTAAAAACCCAATCTTCAAATCTCCCTCTCCTAAGACACCTTTCAACTTCTATCTCGTTCGACTTCTCCGTTCTCTCCTGTTGACAATTAAACATCTGGCCTTAAATAAACAAAAAAATCTTGAAAACCTCACCAGCCCTATATTGCAAAGGCCTCAAAGAAATTGTGAGTTCTTTTTAGACTGCGTGACTTTTTTCCTCTTCCAGTGACTCATTATATCAAGGTTGTCATCCACCTTATAGTAACTCTCTTCAATCTGGGGCTCAGTTTCACCCGGCTTTGGATTAGGTCGAGTCAAAGCTAAAACTTATAAACTGTCCTTACTTTCTAGGTTCACTGACCTCTATCTTTGCCCGATTGTCTTATCACTTTATATTACCGTAGCGCAGGTGCTCAGAGCTTCCACTCTGCGCCGCCCCCTTGAGACGCCCTCGCACATCAAGGGGTGCTGTCGGACATGAGTTCTGTTGTGATGTTACACTCTAGACTAGTTCCTCTGCTCCTCTTTCCTGCCACTCTTCTGTGAAATTCTCTCTATCTTCGGTTTCCTACCTCAATTTAATCTCCCTCACTTAAACCCGCGTCTGGTCATCTGTGTAATGCGTTAGTTGAATTGTGAGGTAACACCCCCTCTTTAATATGGCTTTGCCGTGACGGTGTGTATAACTGGTAAAAAAAAAATAAAAAAAATAATATTATATATATATATATATTAATATATATATATTATGATGACAGGACACCGCATCCGCATTGCGAACATCCGCACAAATTGACATCGCATCTCGCATCCGCATCCTCACCTACTTTAAGATCCGCACCGCATCCTCTTTTGAAAATTGAGGATGTTGCGGATTTTTCTACATTTGATTAAATGCATAAAATTAATTTCATCTTTATCATGGGAGTTTATGGAAATAATTTGAATTCGATGTCAGTATATATATAATATATTTATAAATAATAATATATTTAATAATATAATATATATAAATTTATATAATATTATATAATATATATATTTATATATAATTATATATATATACGATTAATAATATATAATATTATATTAGTATAAAATTATAAATATAAATATATATTATATATAATATATATTATAATAGTAACAATAAATATATAATATAAATATATATATATATATTATATAATAATAATTAATATATAGTTATATATATATGTAATATTATTTATATATATATATATATAAATAATATATATAATATAATTATATAATATATTATATATATTTATATATATATAATATATATATATATTATATATTATTAATATATATATATATATATTATATTATTATTATATATAATCTATACACATGTTGAATGAAGCGTAGAGAGTGAAGAGGAGGGCAATGGAGGAGGTGGCTTAGAAGAAGCTAGCAATGGAACTGATAATAATGGAAGGAATGCAATGAAGATTTTTAGATTGGCAATAACGTATAGAGGAGCGAAGAGTATTGATTTATCAAAGACAGAAAATGGAGAAACATGGTAAGCCCGGAGAAGAAAAACCAAAGGTGTATATGAGTACTTTGATGATTTGTGAATGTGGGGCTAGTCGAAGAGGAAGAAGATAGAGGATGAGAAACGGGAGGGAGAAAGAGTTAGGAGTAATATCGGAGAGGAATTTGAGGATGTCGTAAAATGAAGAGCGAAAAAACTCTGTAGATGGATAGAATTTATTGAGTTTGCTGAGGAGAGGAGGGCTGAAATCCTTGAGCTGAGATCTGAAACAGTGTGTGGGAGAGTAGATGCCTGAAGTTGGGAAGGTCATAATAGGCCCATTTAAAAGTAATGACGCAAGTTGGAAATAAATTATGAGAATCCTCAGCAAATGATCACCATCTAATTATATGAAAGAATTATTAGAAAAATAAGATAAATAGAGCCAAGATGGGGAAGAGCGATGGTAGCAGATGTGTAGAAGTACTACATATTTATGTTTGCATTTAGAATGATACAGGAAAAGATCATGGGATAAATGAAGCAAATCCCACAATATTTCTGTTAAATTTGATCTTTACCAGAAAGAATCTGTGGAGTTCGGGAGGATATGAAGTGGAAAGGCAAGACTCTAAAGGCAGTATATTATACATACGTGAAAGCATAATAAGGTAAGAACAGATTAAACGAGAAATGTTTGAGTAAAAACTGATAAGCAAGGTAGTTGCTGTCACCGATACTGTTATGCGTATTTGGACACATCATTAAAAGTGTAAGAAGAAGTTTAGAAGAATGACGGAGAATCACGCATATGCAGATGATTGAGTTTGGAGTGGAATGTGAGAGTATAAGCAAAGTGCTGGGTTTGCAGAAAATGAGAGAAATACATGAATGGAGAGAAAAATCAAAACAATGTAGTAAGCAGATGGGAGAGTGATAGTGGGAGGTAGTAGTTGAGAGATTAAAATTGCATAGATTATAAATATCTAGATAGGATCACTTGAAGAGAAGGGATGTGCAAGAAATTACGTAGAGATTGAGCCTTTATGCTAGATCTGTAAGACATATTACCCATCTTGAAAGATAAAGTATATGACAAAAGCTGAAGAGACAATATAAAAAGGTGTTACCAACATTTAGGGGCGGAGACTACATGAGCATGACAGAGAGAGAGAAGTAAATCAGACACTAATATAGTGTTGTAGCATATGGAAAACGAGAGGAGAGAGTTAGAAACGGAACCTAGTGAGTGAGAGGCGGTGTGAAATCCCATATGAAATATAAAGACGCAGCCAGACTGACATATGGACACGAGAGAATCAGGAGAAGAGAGAGTGCCAGCATTAGTGCGGAGTGGAAACCGGAGAGTGAACCGATGAAGACCCTGGAAGAGGAGAGACACATGTTGAGGATCATGAGGAAACACCAGATACCTCATAGATGAGCTAATGGCAGATGGATGATGATAGAACAAGATGAAGCGAGTTCGCTCCCATTACAGGCTCGTAAAGCTGACTGGTCGAATTATAAGATGTTATCAGATATATTAGAATCATATTCATCAGCCACACTAATGTATAAATATTATAAATATATATATAGATATATAATAAATATTAATATATATAATATTATATATTATATATATATATTAATTATAATATATAAAATAATATAAGATAAATAATTATATATATATGTATATATAATGTTACAATATAGTTAAGAAAGAAAAAAATAAATATTGTTGAATGTATATATATGCTTTTTAATTCAAACTGTCAAGCAATCATTCCGCATCCGCATCCGCATCCCACGCCTCCGCATACCTCATCGTGTTTCTATACACATTGGCATCCTGTCATTTTTAGATCCGCATCCGCAAAACATGTTTAAATTGACACCCGTCCATCACTAAAAATATATAAATTATTATAATATATATATATATATAGTATATATATATTATATATAATAAATTATACCGTAATATATATATATATATATAATAAAATAATTATATAAATATAAATAATTATAATAATAATATATATAATATATATAATAATAATATAATATAATAAATATATATATTAGTAATGAAAACTTATGAACCACTTGAACTCAATCTTTGGGTATCGGATCGGTCCTATAAGATGCATTAACTTCTTACTTTTGGGTGAAAAATTATGAGAAACTTGTAGATTAAATAATAAATCTAGTTTTGAAATATAAAAGGTTCTAATATTTTTTTTTTTTCGACTTTTTTTAACTTAGATTTTTTAGCGTTTCCCCAACTTGGGTTTTAGCGTAACATTTACCTATCTGAATAGCCATTATTATTTTCATACAGATTATTCTACTTTTTTAGTGACAATTAATTTTTTCTTCTTGAGGCAATTTCGTGAGGGTGTGATGCGATTTTTAAACATTCTAAGGTTTTTGAGGGGTTGATATTTATTTTAAAATAGGGTTTTTCTCTGTTTTTTTTTTTTGTTTTTTTTTTTTGTTGAGTGGATAGTTGCCTATGTAAAGCATTAAACACTCTATTAACACGTCTCGGAGATCTCGAATCCCTAATCATTCTGTAGTTAAAATCTTTCTTCCTTCTACTACAATAATCTTATGCCTTACTGTTCTCCTAACATAAACGATACAGATTTTCATGCCTTTACTACCTGACTACTTTCACGAAACTTCATATCTTCGCATCCAAATACTGAGGTCCTGGATTTCAATTTACACAACACTGAATGGATTTCTCTATACTTGTATTTATGACGAAGCCAATCATAAACAGTATTCAACAGCTGGACAACTAATTAAAAACCAAACATTCCGATTCGTCCCAACCAATTCTGAACCACACTGACTTATGTTCACCACATCCTTCTCTGTATTAAAGTATTAAATACCCCACCTTCGCCTACGTAAAATAACCAAACCTTATATTCTAATTAATACTTTCTCTCCAACAGCTCCATCCGGCCTATGCATTTTGCACTTTGATCGGGCCGATTGGGGCATTGCGTTGCTCTACGCTTAACTATAAGTGGAGTGACTCTTGATATGAGACCCTCACAGCCTCTTCTGCCGATAAAATGGAGCTTAATCGTTGTGTATGAGGCAGTTCATTCTTTTCGATAAATCTTTTTCTCCTCAAAATCCCATGGGTCGATCGTGCTTTCTGAAATCGGCTACAGACAGTGCGATCGAATGTGAAAAATTCGTTCTCCTACACCTGTGCTAATTTTACAGTTAGAAAATCTTTGCGGGATACTCTTCGACGTACAAAGCGGACTTTCATTAAACGAAGCGCTGACCTCCTTTGCTCTTCTACTGACAAATCTTTCGGCCTCTTGATAATAAAACATCTCTAACCAATCTGTGATATCCTTTCTTCCTCTTATTGCTCTGATGTTCTTGCAATACTCAACTGAAAATGCCATCTCTTCGGGCTCCTATTTTCCTCTTAACTCAACCCTGCGCATCTGTTCAGTTCCTCTTTCCTCCTCCTTCTCCTCTTATGTGTCCTATGCCTTTATGTGATTACATTTGAAAGGGTGCATGGGCTCCTGAAATCTCATAACGTTAGGAAAGCGTGACCCGGATGCATTCTTTCCCCGGTTTTGATGGAGTTGACCCTATGCAAAATCAACCACCCCCTTCGTTCACTATATTCTCTTGTTCAATGCTAGCACTTTCCCTCAGTGTTGAAGCGCGCATATGTCCAACCTATTACGAAAAAAGAAAGCCGCTCTGACCCTTAACTATCATCCTATTGCTCTAACTTGTATTCTATCTAAGATCTTTGATAACCCTCTCAACCCTCACTTCTTTAACAATTGGAATCTCATTCCTTCTTCGATCGCCATACGCTTCGCATCGAGTTACTAGCGATATACTTTCCATTTAACAGATTATGCTTCCCACTTAGAGATTTGCGTGTGGCGCTGACTAATCCATAACATCTGACCGGGTATGGCACGCGAGCTCTCCCAAGCTCCCCTCCTTTGTTTTTTTTTGTCTTTTTTACTTATGTCTATCTTCTTTCAAATCGCTCAATATTGTTAGTGTTGATGGCATTCTTTCTTTTAGTCATAGTTGCCTCAGTTTCTTATTACCTCTACTTTATTCCTGCTTTTCATAATGATCTTCTGACTTGCACATCTAACTATCCATCTCATATTGCGATGACTCGACCCTTCATTCAATCAATTTTGCTCCCTCTATTACTTCTAGATGCCTCTCGTCTTAATCTTCCGATTCTACTCTCGCTGATCTGGATAGAATTCCGGGGTGGGGTCCCATTTTATGCAAATTTAGTCTTTTAAAAACCCAACTTCTACATAATTTTCCCTCCTAAGACTACCTAACTTTCCATCCTTTTCGCGGTCTCTCGCTCCCCTGTTGACAAGTGGTAAACTATCCTGGCCTTAACCATAAATCAAAAAAATGTCTGTGAACCTCACATACAACGGTTGCTAAGAGTAGCCTCAAGATAACTGGGAATTTCGTTAGACTGCGAACTTATTATCTCTCTCAACACTTCCAGTGCTATACAAGGCTTCATCGCCCTTTATGAGTATTCTTCATATCTGATGGCTTCAGGCTCACGGCTTTTGGATAGCTAGAATCCCAAAAGCCAAAGCCTTATATAACTGCCTTTACTTCTAGTGTTGCTGACCCTTCGTATCTTGCGGTCCAGGTTGGTGCTTATCTCTTTTCTATAGTACCGTAGCGGCAAGAGGAACTTATCACTCGCGTACCATCAACTTTACTACGCCCTGTAGCACAATGCTGTGTCGACTATGGTTTGTTTGAATTTTAACTCCAGACTTATTCGCTGAGGTGCTTCCTTCTTTCCACCTCTGTCCTGTTGAATTTTCTTTCATCTTCTGTGTTTCCACTCAATTAATCTCCCTCACTTTGAAATCTGCGTCTGTGTTGACTAATAATAGACTGTCAAAAAAAAATAATAAGATATAAAATTCTTTTATAAGGATTGCTACTCGAATAACCACACTTTAGATTGCATCTCCGATCTGTGAGACCATCTTCTGGAAATGCATTTAAATATATAAAAGAGAGAGAGATTCTTGTAAACTAGAAAAAAAATAAAAAATCAAAGAAGTTGTAAGCCTCCTATCAGCACCCTGGCAAACCAGCACTGATAGTGACATGTGCTTCCAGCAAATAAACATACTGAAGATAAAAGTCGATTGTAGACTGATTCATGGTCGAATATTGCAGTTGACATCTCATTGCACCTTCAAAGAATCACACCAATAACCCCAGTCAAAAAAACTGAAGAGGACATCATCGATGGAGCAAAGATAATTCCAAATTTGCAATCTGGAAAGAGAATGAGGCAAAACGAAAAATAGAGATCGGCCTACGAGAAATCCTTTCATTGTGGCATTGAAATGCCAGTTTCCAATTATTATCTCCTACAATAAAAATAATTATACCCCCTCCCACATCTAGTCGAGAGCGAGCTTTTTAGTGTAGTGGAAGTAAACACCCCAAAAGAACAGCTCTCGCCAGAAAAACTACTGAAACAATTTTTTGCATCACAATTTGAGAATATTTGAATTTGAATATTGATATTGAATCTAACTTTATCTTAAGATATATTAATATATGTGATTTTGGTAATTAGCGTTTATTTTGATTTTCAGATTGATTAATTGAGGTCTCTCTCTTTCATTATTTTCATTCTTAAATTGTAGCTAGTAAAGAATCTTCTTGTATAATTGCATCATTTAAAAACTATAAAAGCTAGAGCTAAACTGTTAATACTACTGGAAAATGGAAATGAAATTTTTAATAAACACAAACATAAAAAAGTTATTGATATTATATTTGCATTTTTTATTCTAAAGATACATTTTAATTATAAAAATAAATACGGGCCCTACCAATAGAAATTAAGACTAATATTGGTGAACAATTACAGGAATCAATCCTGAGTTGCTAGCAGACAACAAATTCCATCTTATACTGGTATTTATATATTAATTTAATAGTATCTGTATCGTCTCGCACCTAAGCAAATAGATAATCTTGTATTCGGCCTCTTTTCTGTTCAACCCTCAATATTATATATATATATATATATAATATATATTATATTAAAAATAACTATTGATACTATATATATATATATATATAATTATATAATATATATATATATATATATATATATATTATTATAAATATATCCATAACACGGTTAACTTGAAACGATTTCCGAATTATACAAAATAATTTTGTACTTTACCTAGAATCACAGCTACCAAGTATAGGCCCTACCATATTTATATCTCATAGGAGGCTCGTAAGTTTGTAGTAATGGTAGAAACGTTATGCGTGGTAACTGAAGGGATTCCATAAGTCATTCCAGGAGCCATTTCAAGCTAAATCTGACAGTAAGTATCCGTACTAAATTTCTTAAAACTAATTTTCTCAGAACTTCGTAATTTTTCTAAATAAATTAAATTAATATTTTTATTTCTTTGTAAACTCGTCCCTCTGACTCAGCCTCCTTTCTCCTTCTATGTAACCTCCAAATTTCATCCTTCACAGGCATTTCCCTATTTTAGGCTGGCACCCCGTTTACTCACGATTTACGCCATAGAAAGGGATACCAAATTGAGAGGAAACGAGGTCTCTAACTTCATATTCTATGCACTATGTGTTTTCTTCGGACCCCTTCTGTGCGGCTCACAGACACCCTTTACGAAATGAAATCCTCATATTCGATTCTATGGCTCAATAACTATATGATAAGGACAACCAATTTTGTATTTATACAAAATATTTACAACCACTACACACCCAGTATCGCTCCAATCCAACTCCTTACTTCTTCCTCTGTATCAAATCTCAAATTTCATTCCTTCTATGGCATTTACTATTTGTATAATGTAAGTTGTTAAATCTATTAAATAGTCTCAAGAAAAAATAATTAGTAGAAAAAGCATTTTAAAATCAATGGTGCTGTTCAAGTTACACACTAATGTGCCAAATTCCATGGTAAAAAAACTTTCAAAAATAAAACCGTTAAAATTTTTTGTTCTTCCATTATGGAAAAAAAAACCTTATTGACCCTTATCCTACATGCAAAATTTGGGGAGGGTCAGATATTCCTGACTGCAAAAACGGGGTAATATTTTTCAGGGGTAAAAAAAATTAGTAAAAATGAAAAACTACACATTTGCATGTAAAACAGGATAGTAAGTTGTTTACATTCATATACCATCTAAAAGATGCATCTTTACAACAAACTGAGCCTATAAAACCACCTTGCTCATTCAATATTTAGGTTATCAACAAAATTTACATGTCAAAGTGTTCAAGTTGCCTTGGTGATCCCAAGTAACCGTTTTACACGTTATATATATACCGTATATATAATAATATATATATTATATATATAGTATATATTATAATATGTATAATATTATATATATATTAATTATATATATAGTATATATATATATATAAAATAGAGCTGAACTCCGCCTTATAAAATATATTTCTCAATCAGAGGCTGGAATATTTGGACATCTCAAAGAAGAGTGGTATGTTTAAATATTTTCAACTTTCATATTACCTTCTTAAGAAGTTTGTACATAATAACACTATTCACTATAAATGCATTTAAACATACCTATTCAATTAGTTTACAAGTATAGTCACTAATATCTTAAATTAAGAACCTTAACCCTAATATGTTCTAGACCTTGCAAAAAAAAGAAATGCTTATCTCCTCTTCCACTTAGTTCTTCATTGAAGATTAAGTTAACCATGCCGTAAACATTACAGCCCTCAAAAAATACTTTGACCTGATAAAGCTTTAAATACTTTTCTATTTTCCACCACATTTTGTGATTTTATTTAATATAGAGGATTTTCACATCAAATATAATTTAAAAAGGAATAAATTACATGCAATTAATAATAGAGGGAATGGCTTCTGGCCATTTATTAATTAATCTATTGTCATCACTAATAATAAAAGTTTGTTTTCTATAACGAACAGTATCCAAAAGTAATCAAAATCTCTTCAAATTTTTTTAAAATTTTTGATTAAAATTGGTGTAAAATTTAATTGCTACTTTTTTAATTATTCAAGGTTTTTAAATTAAAATTCTAAGAGTAAAATATAATTTACATTATATACATCTTTTATTATGACATTTTCCTATATACAGATCATTTTACCTCATGACATGGCCATGCCAATTTGAAATTGTTTGGTATATAAAGAAAATGCTGTAAATAAAATATTCAATCTGCTCTGAAAAATTCCGTAAAAACTGGACAAACAGTAAAAAAAAAATTGAGAAATTTTCAAATTTGATTGAAGATTTCAAGATTTGAGCGGTATAAATTTTATTAATTCTTCAGTAATTTTCTTTTCAAAAATGATTTAGCCTGAGGATAAACCTAAATACTTTTATCTAGTATACATATTTATGCTGAAGGTTATTTTTTCTGAGATTGCGTCACTCATAATTAGTAATTCATATTGGGACCAGATGTCAGTCAAATGGTTGTGTTACGCAGAAAAATCCTCAGAATCAAAGTTTTGAAACCTCAAGCAATTATACCATATCTATTCTAAAAAAAATCATAAAAACTGGATGAATTTTAAAAATAATTAGAAAAATTTTTCAATTTTGACAATTTCATTAGTTAAACATTAAACCTGTCTTTCAAGCTATTTTAATGTATTTCTCATAAATATTTGTCTATCATAATATTTTGAATTTTGAATATATTATATTGTTTAAAGAAAAAATCCCCTAAATAATTATATAAAACTGATTATTTTCTTAATTTTACAGATGTGGTTGGTTTGTGGAAGGTCTGAAGTCTTCAAGTTTTCTTACTTGGTTTACTGACTTTTCTGCCAATAGTGGCCTTTTTTTTTTTTTTTTTTTTTTGTATGAATGCATGGCTAACCGAGATATTTCATTAGTTTGTATTCTAAATTCCAAATTTGACTTTGAATCTGACAGTGTTCCTGTTTAGGGGGATTTGTTTTGTTCCGTTTGTTTTACGAAATACACAAAGGTTGATTTTGACATTCATTTCTTTAATATTTTTAATACCAGCTTTGTATTATATATTTTCTAATAGTATTAACATAAAGATTTTTATGAAATTCTATGTAGAATAGATGGCATAAATTTTATAGTATATAATATATATAATTATTAATATATATTATATATATATATATTAAATATATATATTAATTATATAATATTATATATATATATATATATATATATAATATATATATATAATAGATTATATATATATAAATATATATATATATATATATATATAATATATATATTATTATATATATAATATATAATAATAATTAATAATATATATATAATATTTATATAATAGTTATGCAAGCGCATACAAGTAAGTTATGAAATGCACATTACTATGAATGTCTATTCACATGTATACTTAGAGTGATCCTTTTACACACGTTATATGGTAAAGATTTTTCTATTTGTCTGTTCTTCCTTTCAAATATACGAACATTGAAATGTAAATTGTGGTTATTATTATTATTATCCGACAATTGCATAATTAATGGAATTTTTATTTATATTTTGACATTAAACACGTGAACGATGAAAATGATTAAAATAGTCCATTCCTTTTTCCATACAAACAAGGCATCGCTCCCCTATACTAGTTGATTATCTCTCCCATATGCGCACTGTTTATCTTTTTGTTATTTATTAAGATAAGATGTGAAATTTACTAATTTTTTATGTTTCCAAGGTAGTAACATGAGAAGTGGTGGAATGTGTATAAAAGGAGAAATGTGGTAATGGAAGAAGAAGATGGAAAAAAAGAAGAGTAATGAAATAAGTGTACAGATGGTGTAGAATGTGAGAGTTTACATAATATAAGAAAGAGAGTTTCAAAGATGGTATTGAGTAAGGTAGTGAGAAGATTGTCTTCCCAAGAAGAACAAGTGAAGGGGAAGATGCGGAATAAAAGTTAAGTAAAAAGAACAAGTGAAAGTGAAGAGGTGGAACTGGAAAAGAGGTGACAGTGTGCAGATCAAGTAAAAGTGATGATGATAGTAGTGAATGTGAAATTGCAGTCAGAGTGTGCGAGCAATAGGTGAGTGAGTTAAAGAGTTTAGAATTAAGAGCTAAAGAGTTTAGAGTTTAGAGTAGTTCCATTTTTCGTTCATAGGTTAAATGTACACACATACACTTAAAGCAGTAGAAAAAGATTTAAGTAAATAAGGTGATAATTCTTTAAGAGAAACGAGTGAGTTATTTGTGTGTGTGTATTTCACGAATTAATCTATAAGAGAAACACGAGATGGAAAGATGAAAATACAAAGTTATAAAAGATTATTTGTTTGCCATAAATGTGGTTGTTGTGGAAAGTTCAACGAATGATCAGCTTAAGTGTCTTTAATTTAATCTTGAGTTTTTTTACTTAGTTGCACTGAACTAAATAATATTTAGAAAGTAGCTAGAATATGTTTAATATTTGTGAATTATATTTAATTTGCTTTTTCGAGATATTGTTTTATTAAAGAAGAAAACTGATCAAAATTAATTATAAATAAAATATACCAATTAATCAAGCGTATTAGAGAAGAAGAAGGAACTTTGGTGGTTGTATAAAGTGTGGAAGATTTAATGGTAAATGTAAATAAGTGTATAGATATTTTTGTTTGCCATAAATTTCTTTTCTGAATTTGCGAATAGATTTCTGTACCGATTATTTTGTTTTAATGTATGAAATTATTTTATACTTATATACTTGTATTCTTATATACTTATATATACTAATTTCCACGCTGCACTTTCTTGGAAGTTTATTAATTATATTGTATTTTTGTGGCCCATTTTACTGGCCTACCACATCACCAACTTTGTCTCCTTTGCGATATAATTCAGAGCTATAACATTTTTCAACTCTCGCCTCTACTAACCAGAGTAAGTTTAAATCAGTATTTTTCTATTAGCTTTTGCTTAGCCTGCTACTACGTTTTATCAAAGATATATTACTGCAAGCATGTTTACTAAGAATTTAATGATGCATAAATTTTGAATTTTAAATTTTAAAAATCTGCAAGATATGTTAAAAGGATCTTTAAGTAAAAATATAGAAACTCTCACAATTATATACCTACTACATATGAATACATAATGTGTTCTGTAGCTGAGTTGGTAAAACACTGTGCAGGTCTCATTCTCTATACCCCAGGATTGAATCTCGGTTGGTTGAGAAGCAATCCAAGTTTGTGCTGTGTGGACTAATCACCTACACACTAAATCACTCAATTCCTGAAACCAATGTTATGATAAACTAGAGATGGTGGATCATGACAAGAGACCAAACAACCAAGCATAAATGTATAGACCACTATTTCTTACAATTAAATATAAAATAAAAGGTCAATATTTCTAAAGCTAATAAATAATTATATATTCTGTTATGAAACTAAATATTCAGATTTTTAAGAAAAAAAAATTCAATTCCTTATAGAAAGACCTGGTTTGCCAGAGGTTGGATATAGAAAATGATATACAGGTGGAGCTGGAAATTATTGAAATGGAGGGAAATTCAATCAGTCAGAACTGTTTAATGTTAGTATTAAAACAAACATTAAGCATTAAAACAAACAAAAACACAGTTTTATAAATGATAATGATTCAATTTTGCTGTATTCATATGATGTGTAAAGGATTTTTTTGTTTTATAAAGCTTATTCATACAGTATATGTGGGTTCTTATTAGTACAATAAAAAAACAAATTGGTATGTTAGGGTGATTGGTTGACGCTATCACGTTAAAATTATATATATAAGAAGACAAATTTGCGTGAAACTTTATATAAAGTTATATAAAGTATAAAAATTACAGCAGGAAGAGGTATTTGTATGAGCTAACGAGCTCTTGTCCAACAGATAGTTTTTTTATGACTTTTCAATTATACCATTGAAGTACTTCATTGATTAATATGATATTTTTTTAGTCTGAAAAACTTCTTACTAACTTTTAGCCCACGTTGCATTTGTAGATCTGTTGCACCTGCTCAATGAATGATACTATTTAGTCCTATCAAATCACGTTAGATAGATTAATAATAAAGTATTGATGAAACAGTTTTGCCATATATTATATATATATATTGAATACAGTACTATAAATCCTTGAAAACAATTTACAAATAAAATTCTTAACTATATCTCTAAGAATTAATATTTAAGTCATATGTTCATAAGTTGAACACCTAAAATGTTAACTTTTCTTCTAAATTGAACGGATCTATATCTTGTACTAAGTAAATTATCTAGGGAGAACACAAAACTTATAACCACTTTGTGAAATACTTTGACTAGTTAGTAGTAATTGCCCTGCTTCTTTGAGACCATCTTTTCAAGTGAAATTATAGTATGATACTATAATTTCACTGATTAGTATATTATGAGCTGATTGGTTATTTTTAAATGTAATAATGATACAAGATGAAGTTTCATAAACTTGTTGGTCAAGATCATTATCTGTTCCAAGTCTGCTATTTCTTCATGTTAAAGCATAGGAGCTAATTTAAATTCTAGAAAGAATCTGTCGTAGAGGAATAAATTAAAGCAAATGATTATATATTTTGGTTACCATATAATCAATATTAGATTATTTGCTAAATCTGTAAGATATATTTTATGTCAAATATTACATTATGATTATGCTCTAATATTCATTCCATAATTAGCTGCATAGGAATTAGTAAGATGTTGTAGGTAACATTATGCAACTTAGAAATAATCAACTATACTTAATTATAACACCAGTTTACCTTATGTATATGAGCCTGTTAATCCTAAGTAGATCTATCAATATATATTATGACTTAGGAACCATATATAATATATCAAGTGTGTAAGAGCAATAGATTTGAATTGGCATTATTATTTCAAAATATTTTATATATGTTTAATATTTGCCTTGAACAATTTGTCTACGAGGTGTTTGCATGTTGGTTTTGATAGTGAGGATTAGTAGCAATATCTCTTAACAACGAACCATTCACTCCATCAACCAATCATAATATAATATTAATAATAATAATAGTAATAAATAAATAATAAATAATAAATATAATATATAAATAAATATAATTATAATTACACAATATATTCATATGTAACTATTTATAAGATACATAGATCAATATTCATCATCCTATTCAGGATATATTATTTTACATCTTTCCTGCTTTTCATGTCAATAATCAACTAAACTCCAATCACTCATATAATAGCATCATTAGTACTATGAATCCAGAGAGTGCTTGATTAATTATATATATATATAGTATTTAATAATATATATTATATATATATTGTATATTTATATATAGTATAATATATATATATATATATATATATATATATATTATTATATATATATATATTAGGTATGTATATATAAATATTATAATATATAATTATATAATATTAGATTATAATTAAGTATGGTGATGAGCAAGATTATTTCTCTAGACCTAATAAATCAATTGATTCAATAATTTTCTAGTCATTAAAATTGTTTTTTTACTCAGAAAATATCGCCGGTATGAGGGGGGGGGGTTAATGGTTGAAACCCCCTCTCCTTAGTTTTATTATTGGTTTTAAAGAGTTTTTATATATAATTGATAATTTGATATATATTATTATAACATATAACTTTCATTTGGCACAAACTCACTCCCCTAAATAATTATGTTTACACATATATTTTGTGAGTAGTTGGACTGTGCAAACTAGACCCCTACCAATTTTTAGGTAGTGGCGTTCAACGTATGAGTAGCTCACTTCTTATTCATAAAGACTGATAAAGTCTTGGAGTGTCTACTTATTGCAGAATCTCATAAAATTTCAAAAATGCATTATTATATAGGGAATTAAAATATTAGATCTATTAAATAAAAGCTATGAATAATAAAAAATCTGTTTAACATACAATAATTTTAAAAAGTTTATAAATATTAATATATTATTAATAAACATAAATATATCCTCCCCACCCTGCCCTTTGTGTATTTGAGATCAATTTTTAGATATAGACCTCGTGTGTTATTCCTACTTTATATTAAAGATCTTTTCACTTATTAATGCTGTTTTAACATATATTAACAAAATCAATAATATAATCTTGAGTCATTATTTTGATTGTATAAACATGCTTTTTAGTTCCATTAATAAAAAAAAAGTAGTTTCATGTTAAAAATTTAATTATTTTTTGAAATAATTTGATAATTTATAATTACAATTAACCTTCAGTAAAACTTTAAATTGATATATATTATAGTAATTATATGTATATATATTATATATAATATATATATATATTATATTATATTATATATTAATATTAGTGATTTATAATAATATATACTTATTAATATAATTAATATGTATATTGTTATTAGTATAAAACAACATTAATAATATTATACCGTATATATACCGTTATAACGGGTATTAGATAATATAAGTTAATATATATATAGATAATATTATAATATTTAGTGTATAATATATATATTATATTAATATATATTTACATATATATGATATATATATTATAGTATATATATATATATAGATTAATATTAGTAAATAATTATATATATATATATATAATTAATATTATTATTAATATATTATAATTTAATATATATTATATTATATAATATTACCTTTTCTTTTGGTTATTATAACTATTAATAGTATATCATCAGCTATTTTGAATGGATAATTAGGAATTATTGGAAATATGAATTTACAGTAAAATAATCAGATCTTATGGTAATTTATATAAATTTAAGTTATATATGAGTATAAAGAGAGTTAATAGTTAGATTGTCCACTTTAGTTACATTTTTTGCAAAAGTTTCTTTATTAGACTTATTGTAAGTTCTATCCTATATCAAAGCGTGTTACTATATTTATTCTTTCTGGTGTAGTATTTTGTATAACCGCAAGTTTATGTTTTAAGAATTTTTTTCCTTTCAATCCACACTTTGTCATCAACATTTGGGAATATATACATACATTGTTCTTCCTCCTTCAGAAAAAACATAATATAAAAATCATCATAAGTCCTCAGAGTAACTTTCCTAGAGTTATTACTCATGAATAATTAATTGCCTTCAAAGTTTAGCTAAGAAACATAGTGACTTATTATATCTGCTGCCTCCATGTGTTAAAAAATGGAGTATCATCACTTTCATGTTATATGTATTACTTCTCCATTACTTTATAGTTTATAAGATTATTGGAGATGATAAAACCGGATTAAAGCTTTGCATAGTTTCAGTGTTAATGGTAGTAATATATATTATTAAGTCCCACTTGATTAAAATGATTCTTTTCATTTATATTCTTATCAATCCAAAATCTTTTGCTATCAGTTTCCGTATATCAGTCATAATAAATACTTCTTCACACTTTTTGATGTATAATGCTCAGAGAGTATCTAAATGTACCTTCTGTAGTCATAATGATTAACAAGAGATTTTAAACAATAAACAAACACTGTAATTACGTAATGATATGTAGAATAACAGATATCAAGTAATAGCTAGTTTTAAAATAACTACTCTTAAAATTTATATTATGTCTTTGAGTTCTCGATTTGGCTAGATCAATTTCTCTTTGTATAGAGTATACTTCGATAACATCAAAATTTCTCACATACCACTCTCAATAATATCATTATCGTCCTATAACGTTATTGACCCTCTATGCGCAAAAGACATTGCACCCTACGTCTCTCAAAGTATATTATTAGAAAGCGCCGCACTATATATGATTTACCCAATTAAATGAATATTTAATCCCATATGATGTATGTTTTTTTTATTTTGTTGTATATCTGTGACCCATGGCTTAACTCTACGACTATTCTCATTACTAAATTGTTCTATAAACATTAATATAAAATCATTTCTTATATTGTACAATGCGTGTGTATATACTATTGTGTAATTCCTATATGTAAGTTTTGCAAACATACATCAGGCTCTGAACTCCGAGAGGACAATCGTCTGAGCAAACCAATTAAAATATATAAGCGCATTCCAACATGGATCAATGTGAGACAGTGTTATTATATACAAATCTTAGACGAATAAGTGCAACCAGACAAAAACTTAGTTACGATAGTTGACCAATAAATATGAGTACCACCAAACCGTCTCTAATGCATAGTTTATTCTAACACACAGAAGAAGCCGTAATAGAAAAACTAATATAGTAATTCAACTATGATCATCTCCAGTGGAAGCCTGAGGAGCTGGCATCACCAATGTGAGTTTCACATTGAAAACTGAGATATAAATCTTATATATCTAGCAAATCTACACACCAACCGGAATCAGATCCAACAAACATAATCAGGAAATAAGGTTGCTTTTATTGTCCATTTATCGAAATATAAATAGATTATGTAGAGGCCAGACTCAGATCTAACAAATGACTAATCACGCTTGAAACAAATTCAAAGTCATAACTTATCTCAATCTTGCCGAAGTGGCAATAATACTCTGCAAGACATATGAGTACACGAAACTCTATCATTATCCATGTATCAAACATATCGATCAGTATTAACATAAAAATTAATGTCTATTGAAATAATTTGATCTGTATAATAAACATATCAACACATGTAAGATAGAAATTTAACCGTATAATATGAATAGATATTCTCTTGATATTCTTGTCATATCATTACAAGATCGATTATTCTTACTAAACTAATTGAGCTATATAACATTATAATATTACTTTGTTTAATATATATTAGTGTATAGTGGTCAAAAGAATGTATATCAAGTACAAATATATATGAGTCTAGCAGGAATTCACCAGAGTATGCATATATGGGGGAATAAATGATTAATATACATAGACAAACTAAAGCTATAGTTTTTGCATATAATAGTTAGTAATCTAATATCATCATATAATAGATAGAAATAATAGAGAATTACTAGAAAATACAGAATATGAAAACAGAAACATCTGTACTTGAAGAAGTACATATATATAGGATGAAGTGGTAAAATATAAGAACACACAATTACTAATACTAGAGAAAGATACCACATACTAGAGTAGAGCAAACCACAAAACACCACATAATGTGGGCTCTAAATATAATTATAAGCCATAGAGAGAGTATCGGAAAAGACAAAAGTACCTAATAAAATCAATTCACAGTTTCCGTGTTACTTTCTCAGTATAGGTATCTGTTCAGTATTCCCAAAGTAATAACCTTTCTGTGTTGTGCTCTCGATGTTCGCGGAAATCTCATGTATTTCTAATGCTAAAGAAACAGAGCCATTTTTCTGAAATACGAATTCTAACATAAAAAATCAATCACATCATTATGAACAAACAAAACACATTCTTTCCAAATACTTCATTCACACAGAACACTTGTCTAAAAGTGAGACAACTCATAAAATGAGATAGAAAAAGAATAATAAGAAAACTTAGAAAAAATACCAGCCGCTACTTCTCACTATATTCATGCTATTGGTTACTTGGCCACAGAACGATTTACTTAATCACAATTTTTAGTTATTCTTACGAAACAAAAAGAATTCATGTATTCACATCTAGAGATGATATGATCTCTATCTGTTAAATGTGAAAGATATATACTTACAAATCTTCGGTATTTCTTCTATAATCGGCTGTCAGAAATTATTCTTCGTTTGTTAAGATTGTATACAATAAGATTTCATATTCACTTAATCCGCACGACTTTGTGGGTGTATAATAATAATATATATATATAATAAATATATTAATAATAATATAATAGAATTAATATTATATAATAATTATATTATTAGTTAGTATTATGATTGAATAATTAATAATAATACAATAATTAAAATATAATAATATAATATATATATGATATAATATATTATAATATGAAATAATAATTATTAATATATATATAATATAGATTAATAGTATAATAATTAATAAATTAAATAATATTAAATAATGAATATAATATGATTAATAATAAATTAAAATAATTATATATTAAATAACAATTAAATAAAAGAGATTAAATTAAATATAATAAATAGATAGTAATTTATAAATTTCTATAGTAATTATTGAATTTTAGTTGATTATTATATTAAATTATATGTTAATGTTATATATATTATTTAATATTATTATTATGTAATTTTATTATTATTATATTATTAATTTAAATTAGTATATATATATACGATTTAATTATTATTGCTAATATAATAAAAATTGAATTTATTAAGTAATATAAAATATGAATAAATTTGTATTACAATTAAATATCCTAGTTTAATTCAAAACAGTTAATATAATTTTCACTACTTTATTTCAAGTGTTCGTCCAAAGTCCTTCATTTGATATTGTTTTACTCTTTAGTGTTTTATAATTCATTCGCATTGTGGCGTAATAGTTATCTATATAAGCTGATACTCTTATCTCTTTTCAGAATTTTCTTTATAATATATACATCTCTAGTTTTTGTGATAGCCTGAGTGAATTCTGTAATTCAATGTAATTCGACCTTTTTATGATTTGAGTTTATTATTGTCTTAGTTTACTATTATGGTAATAAATTTATGTTATTATAATATATATAGTGATATATAATATATTATATTATTATTATATATATATAATTATTTATTTGATATTATATTGATTGATTTATAATTTTATATATTAATTATTATTATTATTAGTTATTATTATATATTATTTATATTAATTATAAATATTTATAATTATATTATAATATATTATTTTAATTTATAATTACTATTTATATTTGATTATTATTATATTATTAATTATCATTATTATATATTTAATTATTATAAATTAATTATATATATTATTGATATTATTATTATTATTATGATTATTATGATGTATATGATTATATTATTATAGATAATTATTATATATTATTATGTACATAGCTATATTAATATATTATTAATTATTATAATCTGATCTAAGTTAATTCAAATAAAGTGCTTTAAATGAATTATCTTCTCATTGATGTATTTATCTATTATTAATTATTATTATTATTGTGCAAACGTAGAAAGGATCTTTATATTGCACGTTTGCAAGCATTTTATCTCCAATTCTTCATCGAGGAAACGATTATTTTCAATCTTTACTAAATAATGAGTTTATTTAAATATTACTGTAAGAAAATTATAAATAATAAGAAAACAAATCAAAATGATATGATATATATGTTTGATGAAGTTTATTTATTTAAAAAAATTAAATCAAGTAAAAGTATTTGAATAGCAAAAATGCTCTTGGAAAAACACACTCACCTCCGTCTTCACATACATTGGGAAAAGCTCAATAAAAGTAAGTCCAGCCTCTACCTAGTACTCCAGAATAGGAGTAATATTGAGTGCTGATAATGATAATCCGGATATTAATCTTTCTTTGTCTTAGAATAAAGATAACTGATAAACCACAGAAAGGAAGGTTGAATATCAAAATAGGAGATCTAGATAAGTAGCCAGAACCTTCAACACACGAACCAGATTCGTTATCACATTAAGGATCGAACCCATAGTAATTTTTAAAAACTAGAACAAGAGATCGTTATCACATTTATTTTCTTCAGTGATGAATAAAATATATAAACAGAGATCACATATGATATATGTAACTCATTTGTTTGCTTATATTATTATCATACAATCAGACGCACTAAAGTTGTTGCAATATCAGTTTCTCTCTGACACATCTAATCCACTTAACAATATCTCGGAAATTTTATAGGAGAATATACTCACTACTCAATATGTTACCTGTAGGCAGTGCTATGTATAGGGTATTAAGCTATCGAAATATATAATTAAACTTCTGTTTTTATTTATGTTAGGTGTTCTGGCATTTGTGATTATATATGGTTTATATAGTACACATATCATTTAACTTGAACGAATTGAGTGATCTATCATATTCAGGCAGTAGGACTTCTCAGCATGTAATTATATTTGTCTAAACAGCCGCAGTAATTCATTTTCAAAGTTGGGTCAGATATGTCTTGACATTTGTATATATATATATTGGTATATATTATATATATATTATATATATATATATAGTATATATTATATATATAATATATATAAGTGCACTGATATATGATCAGTCAATGTTACTATCGCTTCTTGCTTTGTAGGAAACCTAGATTTGTCTATAACTTTTATTGTGTTTTAATAGAGGATTCAGTCAACACTACTCAATTGAGTTATATCCTTAGTATCTTTCCATTATACTAATGGCCTCATAGTGTAAAAAAAACTTAACTATCATTATAATTTGTAAATACTAAATAAAATTACTTATAAATATATATATATTATATATATATATATAAATATATATATATACTATATATATATATATTAATACATATATAATTATATATTATATATATTATATATATATATATATATATATATATATATATATATAAATATATATTATAAAATATATATATATATAATATATATATATATTATATATAATAATATTAATATTATTAATATATTGATATATCGATATTTTATAGTATATATAGTAGTATATATATATAGTATATATATATATGTAGCTGTATACTTAAATTTAAATATATAAGTATAAATTATAAATTTTTTCAATAAATTTTTAATATGTATTATAGCTATATAAAAACCCAATTTTTATTCAGACTACTAAAAATAACGTAGTTAGTATATCCAATCAAATAAGAGCAGATACTTATAATAGTTTAATTAGTATATGTAAAAAGATAAATTCTCTATAAGTTATATAAGTATGGATACTGTTATTTTTAAAAATATCTAATTATGTATATAATCAACTATAAAAAGGAAGGAGGTATGGGGTGAGTAAATATTGTGTGTTATAAATATTAACACCTTATAAACTTTTTTATAAAAATTGTTTTATGTACAATTTTATATATTCATGCCTTTTATATAATATAGATCCTTATATAATTCCCTTATAAAAGCATTTTGAGATTTTATTCTTAGCTATGATAAGTTAAAGATATATAACCATAAGTTAATATCATCTATTTGAAATGAATAGTGTAATAGTATATCGCGGATATAACC
>JABUQX010049506.1:52500-55442 GCA_015478945.1 Trachelipus rathkii | reverse complement strand
ATTATTATTATTATTATTATTATTATTATTATTATTATTATTATTATTATTATTATTATTATTATTATTATTATTATTATTATTATTATTATTATTATTATTATTATTATTATTATTATTATTTTTACTACTATTCTTGTCCTTATCATAAGAAGGAGGTTTGTCCTCTTGTACTATTTCATCGATCTCTTTCTGAACTCTTTTCTGGACGTCGAAACCTAGCCATGTAGAGGAAAAACCATCGAATAGTGGATGATGTCGTTTCGGATCCGGCAATGAAGAAATCGTACATATTGAGAAGTAAATCTTCATCTGGAAAGTAATAAGAAATAAATAATGAAGAATCTTTACAGCAATCTATTCATTACACAGACCTGCGACCAAAATGTTCCTGGGGGTTTTATAGGTGGTTGTTAATGAAATTTGTCTCCTAAATCAAAATCAAGCATTCATATTGCTCAATCAGGTCTAGTTTTTGAGATACAGACCAAGCTCTCTAGATGGCATTAGAGAGCTCAGTCTCTAACTGACCGCGGGCGCGAGTGGTTGTGTGTTGCTTGCTCACTCTCCAACTAAGTGTTCTTACTTTAATCCATGACTGTTCTCATCTAGGAACAGTGTTAAAAGTGTATTTCTAAAGCTTTATTTATCTTTGTGAATTTTTTTGCAGGCAGAAACATTAGCAAAACTCCTAATATTTCATAAAAATGAATAGAAAGTGTAAAAACAGTCCTGATAGATTTTGTTATGTGGTTTACACCATTAGAGTATATGGAAGGCGTTGACACGGCGAAAGATAAAATCAAATACCTTTGGAATAAAAACAAAGTATTCAAAACCTTTGCTCCACATATGTGCTGCAAAGCCTGTATCATAGCCTTAAGGCGCTGGAGTGAGGGCAAAACAAACTGTTTGTCATTTGGTGTACCTATGGTGTGGAGAGAAGGCAAGGACCATATTACAGACTGCTATTTTTGCATGACCAATCTCAAAGGTGAGATAATTACTTTACGAATATAGTCCTTGACAAATCTAGAAAGGTTTATAAAAATCTTTTGGTAGCCTATTGAAATTGTAATTGTGTATAAAAATAGTGTATTATTCTGGTATGAAGAAAGTGGCCAGTTTATTGTATATATTATATATATATATATATATATATATATATACTTTTGTATATTTAAATACTTAATATATATATCTTATATATATATAACATATATATATATATATATATATATATATATATATACTAGGGATGTATAAAAATATCGATATATCGATATATCGATATTTTAAAAAATATCAAATTGCTCTCGATACTATCGGTCAAAAAATATCGATATATCGGATTAAAAATATATATATATATATATATATATATATATATATATATATATATATATATATATATATATATATATATATATATATATATATATATATATATATATATATATATATATATATATATATATATATATATATATATATATATATATATATATATATATATATATATAAATATGCAAAAATCTTTAGAGAGTTTTTAAACAGCTCAAACTCTTAAAATGTAAAGAAAAAATTTAAAGCCACTTAAGAACTAAACAGGGAAATCAAAATATTATAAATTAAACAGTAGTTTACGTTTCGAAACTAGTACAACGTTTCCTCCTCAAGACTTAATTCTGAGGAGGAAACGTTCCTTCAATTTCAATCATAGACTACATACAATTATATTATTTTATTGAATGTTGTATCATTTCTCTTTCTATATATATATATATATATATATATATATATATATATATATATATATATATATATACTGCTATATATATACTATATATATATATATATATAACCTACTCTATATATATGGTAAATTTGGTTTAGAGCGACAACTATCATCAATCCATATCTCAAAAACTACAAACAGCTACCGGGAAAAGAATACATTGCTGGAATACTGGTCCAATTTTAGGGCGGAAAATGTAAAAAAAAACAGAAAAAATACTATCTAAAAACCTGGCCTTCTGTGAAAAATACATTTTTACAGGGTCTAAGTATTTAGATAGGAAAATCTAAAAATAAAAAATAAAAAAATATTATTGCTATTAATAATTATGGTAATATGATTAGAGAGCCTATTTAGAGACCTTTTGTTGGTTCTCGTTAAAATAAATAAGACTTTCTATTAAATTTGGCTTTTTTCTTTTATAAGATACCACAAGGGTATACGCACCGATGAGGTTGGTCTCGGCCTTCAGAGGGAACTGAGGTGGGACTAATTCCCCCCCTCGGGGAGAGGTCTCGGAGCTAACTCGCACAGTGGTTCCTCCGACCATCCCCTCTGGGGTATGAAACGTCCCCCTGTGTTCCCCGTCGGCTCGAGCCCCATTGCGTGTAATGCAGCACTACGAAATATATATATATATACACTACTCCTTTAAAAGGAGCTAAAGCCTTTGTTTATTTATTTATTTTTTACATTTTCCTAACTAAATTTTACAATTTCAAAAATGTATTCCTTTTCGCTGTAGCTATTGTAGTTTTGAGATATGATTTTTTTCATTTTTTTTTTTTTTTTACAGTTTTGTAATAAGCTTTTTGTAGGATTTTCCAACAATGTATTCCTTTTTCACATATAACTATTAGTTTTTCGAGATATGGATCGATGATGGTTGTCAAATCTAAACAATATCACCTAAATATATACTTATATACATACTATATATATATATATACTCACTCTCTCTCCATAACTCCATATATATATATATATATCTTTCTCTTACTATATATATACTATATATATATATATATATATATATATATATATATATATATATATATATATATATATATATATATATATATAAATACTCATATCTATGATTTAACCTCTGGATTTTATGTTATAACGGATATGATACTTAAAA
>JABUQX010049506.1:40000-45000 GCA_015478945.1 Trachelipus rathkii | reverse complement strand
AAATGTTTTACTGCCTCCTCTTCATATAAAGCTTGGCCTGATGAAGAACTTTGTCAAAGCACTGAATAAAGAAGGCCAAGCTTTTAAGTATCTACTGCAAAAATTCCCACACATCAGTGATGCAAAGCTCCATGCAGGCATATTTGACGGTCCCCAAATTAGAACTCTGTTAAAGGACAAGCATTTTTACACCAATATGGAAGCCAGTGAACAAGATGCATGGCGATCGTTTAGTAAAGTAATTGACGGTTTTCTGGGAAATAAAAGAAGCTCAGAATATATCTCACATGTAAATGAGCTTATGAAAAGCTTCGAAAAAATGGGAGCTCACATGTCGATAAAAATGCATTTTCTCCATTCACATCTTGACTATTTTCCCGCAAACTGTGGAGATTACAGCGAGGAACAAGGTGAAAGATTTCACCAAGACATAAAGACGATGGAAACAAGATATCAAGGACGCTGGGACATCAACATGTTAGCTGACTATTGCTGGTGTCTTAAACGCGACGAACCAACATCGCTTCACAAACGGAAATCATCAAGGACTTCGTTTCTTGGAAAATAGTTTCTTGCACGTCTTGGGTAGGCTCATAAGTAGTCTGTAAGTTTAAAATTAATTAAAGGAAAGTCGAATTGAGTCGGTATTTATTTTTTTCCTAGTTTACAAGTAATTGTAATTTATTAAAATAACTTTGATATAAATAACGAATTTTCATTAAAATTCAATTTCTAAAAAGTAGTGCGCTGTCTCAAACCAATTACTGTTTGACCAAATGAATAATGTATTTCAATTTAGGACCGTTTCGTTGGAATCACTTCAGAAAACCCCAGGAGCAGAATTTTTTTTTCAAATGCAGGCCTGTGTTATAAATAAAAGAATGTATTAGGTTCTGTCAGTGTTTATTGCTATAGAAGTTCTAATTGTTGGCTTTGTTCAGGAATGGACCTTTTTTGATTTTGAAGCTAAATTATAGGAAATATTAATAATAAAAAGTAAAATGATTAATTTTCGTTTTATAAGTCCAGGATTCGATTGTTTAGGTGGATCATAGGAAGCAACTTGCTTGAGAGATCTAGAAAATGAGATGCGAGATTTTAATAAAAAGTGAAACACAAAGTCTGCATAAACTAACCTCCACAATGATATCTGGATCATCTTTCTGTTGCTCGCATTCAATCAAATATCTATCTACGTAGTTCTCTTGGATTGTTTGCATCATAATGTTTCTCGGTGTTCTTTGTAATTTTCTGAAAAAGGCACTGCTGTCATATATGTACCTGCATTTGTTGCCTAATGCAAACTCTACAGTTGAACCAAGTGCATAAAATAAGTTCTTTCAGTCATTCTCTTTTCTCATCCGACACCTTGTATCAACCTAACCTAACCTAATTTAGGCCCAACAAAAATAAGAATCAATTCAGCCTAAACTTACTTAAAAATAAATAACTTTATGCAATAATATTGTTCAAACAGCTAGCTGGGTTCAATGAGCTGTCGACATACACTGTAATCCATTTTCTAGGTTTGTTTACTTCCTTTTAAGCCGTGACTTTAATAATTTAAATATATTTCTTTTAAGAACACTTTTATATTTTTAGTTGTTTTTATTACTATTATTATTTATGTGCCCATTTTACCTTTAGTGTTTGGATTTGAAGTTTTTTTTCATTGTTAATCGTATTCACAAACATTTTCTGTTTATTTTTTATTTAAGTTTTCAAATTTTGTTATATTTTATATTTTTATAAAAAAACATTTATTTTTTATCATTATTTTTGTTTAATTTAAATTTAAATTTTATTTTAACAAAAATACGAAAGCAAGATAAATTTTAGAGCCCCACGTCTTCTCCATCACACACATGCTTTCATTCTTAACCTATGATTTTTTATATACGCACCAACATTTTCATAGTTATTTTGTTTAAAAATTCCTATTTTATTGCATGAAACAAAATAACACGATAGAATGTACTTACACAAGCGTCCCTTCCATCCTACACACATGTTTTCTGTCCTAAACCTATGCATTTTGCTAACTTTTTATTATTTTAATAGCTCTATTTACATTTATGGTATTTACTTATTTATTTATTTTTATTTTGCGTTTGTTTGGTTTGATTTTAAGATTTTATAACTTATGTTTGTTTAACCTTTCTCTAAAACATTTTATTTTAATTCTTAAATTTTTATTCTTTTAATGTCTATTTCCTATGTTTTGTTAAAATTTTTGTTTTTACGAAACAATGTCTCTTAATCATTTAATCACAGGTACACTCCTCCGCTTCCCATCCCAAATCTTCGATATGATTTAATGATTCATTGATTAAATGGTTTAATGATTCTAATATGAAAACTTATTCTATTTTCACAAGCACTTTTATCTAACAAAACAACATAAGATAACAATCATAACATAACCTAAGCTCATCTAAGACTTAGCTTGTATACCTTAACATGTATAACCTTTAAACCTCACATAACTATCTTTATCTAACATACCCTAACTACGAATAAGTAATGCTGCATTATCAAAGTTCCCAACGTCAATGGCGAAAACCTATAATTGCCTAACAAAACTTAACCTAACATTTTCTTACCCACCTAGCAATATCAGCCAACTATCATCACCTACAAAGTATTTAACATATCAATTACTGCTCATGGCATCACGCCAATCTAACGTACTATCATAATTTAGCCTGGAAACCTTGTAACCTTTCAAAAGTGTCTTGTATTCCTTGACAAAGACTTTCGTTATCATGAGGAGAGATGATCTGACCAGTTTTCCTAGCTACATTAATAGCTGTTAACAAGCAAAATTCACAAGACGCGAACTGAACATCTCCATATCCTAGCATAGCGTAAAATATATAGCATACAAGGTTTCAAATAAATGGTAACATTAACAAATTACCCTACCTATCAGGGTGATCAAACTATTTTCTAATACTATCGATAGCTGATATCTTAGCAACATTATGAGAATTGAATCGGTAGTAAAAATACCAACCTATTAAAGTCTGTGGAGTACACAAATTGCTTACTAGAGGAAACATACCTAATTTTTACAATTGCCAGTCACTAAATGATCATTATCCCATGAAAGACTTTCAGTCATATTTCTAAATATCCGTTAAACTAACAAAAGCTTTAAAACATTCATGCGAGACTTACTAAACAGAGCCTCTAACTTTTTCCACTTCAGAAATTATTGGTTCCTATATTAGAAGATTGAAGCAATGAATTTTGGTTCTGAGGCTCTGTCTTGTGCTTGCTTCTATCCTAATCTAACTTGTATTTCCTAACCTATATTAATTAACAAATTGTGAGACTGCCAACTATAAACAGTTCACTACATGTTCAACATAACAATTCTAAACTAGCATAACATATCATAACCTACCTAAAAAATTATCTTACCCACTCTAACAAAAATATAGCTAAAACTTGTCTAACAAAGACCAGTCTTAGCTATCAACATTTCATGTATAGATATTTGAGTACCGGATAACTTTAAAGCTTTTACAGCATATTTTTCTATCATAAGGTAGTAATGCTCCCAACATAGACAAACTACTACTTTTAAACTGATGTGCATATCCTATCTAACCTACTAGACCACGAATAAATGCTAACATTAACATTGCTCCCATCCTATCTGAGTACTATCCTAATAATGCCTAACATAACTAAACCTAACACACAACTTTCCTATCTTATCAATAGCAGTTAACAACATTATCAAACAAAAACTTACATGGCCCTGGCCTATATAACCTACTAAACTATAGATAAATAGTTTACGTTAACAAAGCTCTCTGCCCCTATCAGCTGGTAATGTCTTATATTACCCAACAAATCTAACTATTTAACACATCATTTGAATATCTGCTATCATAGTTGTGAAAAAATACTTGTGGGGTGTTAAATGGAGAAACCCTGAAATATTTATATCTATGAATTCCTCAATCTCTGTTAGCTATTTTCCATTAGTATATTAACAATGGTCAACAGATAGTGGTTAGTAGTAAGTTCTATAAGGAGGGGCCAAACTCACACTGGTTGCATTCTACGAAAATATATCCTCTAAAGGGGCTTTCGTGGATCGATCTCCTTTAATGAAGGCTTATTTAGAAAACTTAGTCTGCCTTTTATTGGTTCATAAAAGCAAAAAACTTTATTGATGTTGTTAAATTATTTCGATATTCTAATTGATTTAACGTGTGTCTTTTTGATTTTGCTCCAATAAGTAGATCTTTAATCCAAAAACAATAAAACCACGCATTTACAAATAATACCAATGGTTCGCCTGGTGATAGCCTTTCCAAAAGTATATTCAATTTTATTTTATATTAAACCACCCAATATTTGTAGGCCCCAAAGTTTAAAGAAACCCTTTCTAATGAATATGAGCCACCTGAATTGATAGAAGAAAGTTGAAGGCAAACAGATGGAAACAATCAGGTAAAAGTAGATGTTTTATTAATATTGTTTAAGACGAAGGAGTCTTAAACAGCTGAATCTACCCTTGCTAAATAGTAAATTAAGATTGTCATGCAAACTCGAAACGCGTATGTGTGCCCACACGTGGAAACTTAGCAACTCAAGAATCAAATTCGCAAATTCAGGGTCAAGTCTCACACCTATAGTAATTACAGTTAAACAATAAAGAGGTATCTCTTGCATGAAGAATTCCCCATAAAGGCAAATATTAAGTATGGTTTTGACTGGGCATCAGGTCAAATTAACATCAAATTATTCAAAGGTGGTCTGTCATAGACTAGTTTAGGTGGTATACCTCAATATTCAATGGAAGTTAACCTTATATGAAAGATTAACTGATAAAGCAATTCAAAGAGTTATCATATATTAAAAGGTCCAAGTTAGATAAAAACATTCAAAATGGGTTGACCTATATGAAAGGTCAAGGTAAGGCAAAACAATTTCAAATAAGGTTGACCTATATGGAAAGTCAAGGTAAATAAAACAATCAA
>JABUQX010049506.1:32500-35000 GCA_015478945.1 Trachelipus rathkii | reverse complement strand
TAATATATAATATTATATATAGTAATATATATTAATATTATATATATATAAATATATATATATTTACATATATATAGTATATATTATATAATATATATATATATATATATATATTATATAATATATATATATATATATTAATAAAAATTTATATTTATTATATATATATATGTGTGTGTGTGTGTGTGTGTGTGTGTGTGTGTGTGTATGTGTGTGTATGGAAGTCCTTTAGCTAAAAGGATAACACTTTGGATATGGACACTTTATGTAAAAGATGATATAAAAATAGATGAGAAACTCATATGAAAGGCCCATGGGGAATGCCCTGGGGATGTATAAAATAGGTTAATATGTAAATACATAAATATAGATAATTAAATGGTGAAAATTATACATGTATATACAAATATATGTTTATTAGTATACATGATGTATCATAAGTGTGTAGGTTGTGTGTACTAGGCGTAAATAAATAAAATTTAAAAATACCGTAATATTGTTCATACCGAAATGGTGCTAAATGACTACGGTAGTTTGTGAAATTTTAATGTTTTCTGTACCTGAATAATCATTAGATGGATTAAAATCTATTCTTTTAGACGGAAACCTACAGTATGTAAAGAATGTGTCTTTAATAGAATATATATATATATAATATATATATATATATATATTATATATATATCAAAGATATCCTATATATCTATAGTTAGTTTACAAAGTTATTTATAATATACATATATATATATAATAATTAATATATATATTATATACGAAACGAATCTATTTGTCTATATTGTATAATGATAATTATATATACTGAATAATTTGTATTGGTTCTTGAAAAGGTTGTAGTCACTGGTGCAAATTCATAAGGTTTTGTTTTAAACGACTTTTGATCAATGATCATGATTGACGGAGACACTAGCACCATACCTTTTCTTTTATGAAAATAGCCGCCCATAACAATAGTAATATCTAACAAAAACGTTAACAAGGCTTTTAACTAAAATATCGAACTGCACTGGAACACGAAATAAAATACTATTACAATTAACAAAGTTCCCTGCCTCTCATTGGTAGCTAACCTAGCATCACCTGACAAAACTTAACCTAACATTCCCGTAAATAACAATACCCGTCAAACTATCATCACCTACAAAGTATTTGAATTAGCAATTACTATTAGCATAACATTAAAATACTAGCACAAACACAGTCTAACATACTATCACAATTTAAAGTATCATAATTTAGTCCGATTCCGGCTCCTACTCTTACTCAGATTCCGACTCTGCGTCAAACTCTTCATATGGATTCTCTTATGGGCTACAACCTATTCACAATTTTATTTACTTCTTTTTCTTTGATGAGGATGATGCAGTTAGGGACCACACTTTACGAACCTACATACCCATTGGATGGCGTAGGGTAAATGCATATATTAATATATATTTATTTATTTATTTCTCTAATTTTTCAATTTAGATGATGGCGCAGCTCGGTACCACTTTGGGAGCTTAGAATACACTGTAGAAAACTGAGACAATCAAAATCGGCTTCTCTATACCTAAAAACAAACAGATTAACACGTCACATGCCAAAATATAATTAACTCCAACTCCGGTCTGACTCCGACTCTCGATCCTGCTCCTGCTTCTACTCCGACTCCGATTAAATATATCTCTGATCAGAATGTTGGTCACTAACTGATAGTTTTAACCAGGGCTGCGGAGTCGGAGTCGGAGTCGTGGAGTCGGAGTCGTGGAGTCGTGCAATTTTCCCGGAGTCGGAGTCGGAGTCGGAGTCGAAAACTCCTTTTGCAAGTTGGAGGTCGGAGTCGGAAGTCTGGAGTCGATATAGTGTCTAGTATGATTGCGGAGTCAGAGTTCGGAGTCGGAAATATGAGAATTATTATTAATTATTATTATTATTAATTATTATTTATTATATATTATTATTATTATTATTATATATTAATTATTATTATTATTATATTATATTATTATTATTATTATATTATTATTTATTGATTAATTAAAGTTTTGATTTTATTTCCAACGTATCTAAATATTTATTTTTTGTCCATAATTTGAAAATTTTCTCAAAATAATCTTTGAAAATAGTTTCCAGCTCCGAGAAGATATATTTTCCATCTTCTTCCTTCTATTTATTCAGTGCTCTATACTTGAGACATCTTCAGAGGGAATTTTCGTAAACATTTTGAGTCTTTAAATTGATTTATAATAAGTAAATCAAATGATACATTGAGTATGACTGATAAAACATAAAATTTTATGTTGAATTGTCTGGTTGCGTGTTTTGATGTAGAAGCCTCCGAAATTTTACGTTTCTAGACTTCACACGATCCGTATAATATTTTGAAGTGTTTAGAAATATTACTAATAGTTGATTCACCATGTGCCGTATTGAAATGTTCAAAGATTTTGCTGGGACTGTAGAGATGTTGAAATGCTCTGTCCAACAATCTATTCTTCGT
>JABUQX010049506.1:10000-12500 GCA_015478945.1 Trachelipus rathkii | reverse complement strand
AAAAATATATATATATATATATATATATATATATATATATATATATATTCAACTATATTCACTATGAACTTCAATCAATACTAACACTTTCCCTCAGTGTTGGAAGCACGCCATGTCCAACTGATTCCGAAAAAAAGAAGCCGCTCTGATCCTTTCTAACTATCGCCCTATAGCTCTCTACTTGTATTCTATCTAAGATCTTTGAAACCCTTCTCAACTCTCATTTCTAGACCATCTGGAATCTCATTCACTTCCTGATCGCCAGTACGGCTTTCGGCGCTCGAGGTCTACCGGCGATATACTTCCTATCTTACTGATTTATGGTTTTCCGCCCCCTTAGGAACTATGGGGAGACTTGCGTGGTGGCGCTGGACATAAAGCATTTGACCGGGTAGGGCACGCAGCCCCGCACTCCAAGCGCCCCTCCTTTCCTCCTTTGCTTACTTATGTCTAGTTTTCTCTCAAATCGCTCAATATCGGCTGTTGTTGACGGGGCGACTCTTCTTTTTCTGTCAATTGTGGTGTTCCTCAGGGTTCTGTCTTATCTCCTACTTTATTCCTACTTTTTCATTAATGATCTTCTCACATGCACCTCTAACTCATGTCGATGACTTGACCCTTCATTCTTCAACTCATTACTCTGCTCCTTCTTTTACTTCTAGAATGCCTCCCGTCTTAATCTTTCCGATTCTATTCTCGCAGATCTGGATAGAATTTCCGGGTGGGGTCGTCTCAACCTTGTGAAATTTAATTCTTTAAAAACTCAGCTTCTACAAATCTCCCTCTCTAAAACACCTTCCAACTTTCCTATCTCTTTCGACGGTTCTCTGGTCTCTCGGACAATATAAAACATCCTTGGCCTTAACATTAACAAAAATGTCTTGGAAACCTCACATCACAACGGCTGCTAGGGCGGCCCAAAGAAACTTGGAATTCTGTTTAGACTGCGTGACTTTTTTTCTTCTTCTCAGTTATACAAAGGCCTCATCCACCCTTGTATGGAGTACTGCTCTCATATCTGGGGGCTCTGGTTTCACCCGGCTTTTGAAAGGTCGAGTCAAAGGCCAAAAAGACTTATAAACTGTTCTGTACTCCGTCTGGTTCACTTGACCCTCCATCTTTGCGGCGCGATGTTGGTGCCATCTCTTCTTTCTATAGGTACCCAGCGCAGATGCTCGAACTTGTAACTCGCGCGCCACCACCTTTACGGCGCCCGCGGCGTAGCACAAGGGGTGCTGTGTCTGCGCATGAGTTTTGTGGATATCGGTAACTCCAGGCTGCTAGTACGCTGCGGTGCTTCCTTCTTCCCTGCCACCTCTGTTCTGTGGCTCTTCCATCTTCTGTGTTTTCTGCTGAATTTAATCTCCCTCTCTTTAAAGCCTCGTCTGCGCTCATCTGCGTAATTTGCATTATATGAATTTTTGAGGCGTTCAACACCCTCCTTGACAGGGGCCTGCCCGTGAGTGCGTGGTGGTGACAACTATAAAATATATATATATATATATATATATATATATATATATATATATATATATATATATATATATATATATATATATATATATATATATATATATATATATATATATATATATATATATATATATATTGAGTTTATGTACAGGACCCACCACAGCCCACAAGGAAACGGCCACACTGGGTTGAATAATTAACTCCATGGGTGGGTCCTGGCTCATACATTTTAAATGTCGCAAAAGAAAATTTAGATGGTGAAATGAATATTCAGTCAAAAATAAGTGAAAAGATAAATAAAAAGATGTCCTTACATTATATATAGTCCTAATATTACATAACAAAACTATGTTGTGAAGAATATTCAGTTCTTGGAGATAAGAGAAAATAGAGTTACTATTAAAGTGGGAGGATTCAGACAAGATATGGGATAACCTTTTAGGTGTTATGGACCATAGAGTAGGAAAATGACTACGGCGAATGGGGTCCAGTTGAGGACAATCAATAAAAATATGGTGAACAGATTGCGGGGTATGGCGACGGCAAAATTTGCAGATGTTAGGAGGATCCCGTGTCATGTAGAGGCTGTGAGTGATATTGGTGTGACCAATGCGAAGGCGTGCAAGAATCACCTCCTGCAAGCTCTTTCGTCGGCGAGAGGAAGACCACTCACCAATGTTCGGCTTTATATTTCTAAGTTTTTCCCTTCTCTGATCACTCGACCAGCACATCTGCCAATAAGATTGAAAGAATTGTTGGAGAGCAGGATAATAATCAGTAGTTGATGGGAGGCGACCTTGTCGAATGGCATCCGGGAGGTACCTAAAACAGCTTCTGAACGGGGAGGCGGCTATTCTTGCTTCTCTGTCAGCGATTTCGTTGCAGATTACCCCTACGTGAGAGGGAGTCCAACATAGGGTAATTTGTTTCTTACGAGAGTAAAGCAGGAGAAGAAATTGTTGTACAGCTGATACCATTGTGTTTTTAGGTTAGGGGGCTTTAAGCGCCTAGAGGGTCGCTGAGCTAT
>JABUQX010049505.1:0-14851 GCA_015478945.1 Trachelipus rathkii | reverse complement strand
TATATATATTATAATATATATAACTATATAATATATATACTATATAGATATATATATAATAATACGTATATATAAAAACACCCTCTCACACTCCATCAAACTGCAAAAGCGCACGGACACAGGGGAGCGCCATCCCTCTCCATCCTCTTCACATCTCTTTACGCAGATCTGCCGCACCGGCTCTACCAACACCAATTCCACCAAACTAATCACTTACGCAGACGACATCAGTTCTCCATTTCCCAACGAGTCGCCACTTGTAGGAAACACCAAAGCCCACCCGGAGAGCACACCCAAGCCAACTACCTTACAATTTATTAGAAATTGGCTACTCACCAATAGACATGACGAGGCCTTCCCCCTGAACATCCCTCCATTCACCTCCTTCAACCCATGACCGCCCTACCATCCTTCATTCCACCCCGCCAATCAGGCTCTATCCGCTTGAACAACAAGCCCCCTTGCCCCTAAACAAAACCCCAAACAAAACTGCCATCTAGTACTCTCCTTCCACGACACCACTACTATTGACTGTTCTCCCCCCCAGCATCACCCACACATTACTTCCTCACAGTCCCAACGGAAATTAAACACCCTCCAGAACTCTCTCCAACCAACAAATCCCTTCAGCGCACAGAAAACACCGCCTACCACAATTCTACAAACAACTCCATCCGCAACTAATAATAAACTCATAGCTGCCCCCCGGCATGTTCCCAGCCACTATCACAATTCCAACACTAAATAAACATTGCAAGTTACACAAGAACTATCTGCCCTGAGAATAATCAGCATGGATGCTCATCGGAAAACAAACCCCCCATCCGGAGCATTTTACCATGACGCAGACCACACATCCTCTCCATGCACTCTACCCACTTGATACGTGGATCAGCCGGGAACACAATTTTTGCCAGAACAACACTCACAATCACCAACCCATACATGCACATGGCCCCACCACAAACTCTCAACACCCCCCACCCCGACACAAGCACTTTCACAAACATCCCCCTCGTCCTCCGCTCACCCAGACGCAAACGTCTTCTATGAATAGGAATCACTCATCTACAACAAATCTCCTCCCGCACCCCCCCAATAACTAGGTCTTGGCTCTCCCACATCCACTAGCCCCAAGATATTTTAACTAAAAACCACAATCTAACAACAATCGCTTTCACGCCAGGATAACAAGCTACTAAACACCCCATCCCCCAACATCTCCCCTACAGAATAGCACGTATCCATCCTGTCCAGAAGAAACCCAAAATAACTTCGTCCCGGGAGCCAGTATTCACGCCCACCAGCCCAAATCTATGCAAGTATTAATCAATGTCAAGACTAGAACCAACGTATATCCCCATTTGCGCACATAGATCCCCAGATATCCCAGAGACACAATAGAGCACATCGTTGCTCTACTGCAGAGTGCCCCCGGCCCCTCGGACGACTCCCCGTACCCACCTTTCTGACTGCTGCACACTCATCTTCCTCTGACCTGTGGAACCGCCGCTCCCTAGAGCCGTGAGCCGGCGTTTCGGAGGCGGCGAAGGCCCTAGCGAGTGGGCCCTCTAATAAAAGGTTGGGCCAGCGCAGAATTGAGAGTGTATGTTTGCAGTTACTATATACTTACTATATATATACTTATATATATCTATACTATATAATATTATTATATATAATAATATACTATCATATAATATAATATATATAGTATATAGTATTAATTTATATATATAATAGTATATATACTATATTATATATATATTATCATATCATATTATATATATATACTAAATATACTATTTACTATTATATAAAATAATATATCATCAGCATTAAATATATCATATCATATATATATATAATATAGTATAGTATAACTATATATATATATATATAATACTAGCTAAGTATAATATACCAGCAAAAATGCTTATACTGCACCAGTTTTATTAGGAAAGCAAAGATAAATGATATCTGCATTTTCTTTAATGGCACAATCTGCACAATTTTCATTACTATTCTAAATATTTTGAAGACGGTTAACGTTAACGATTTAACGTTAACTTCCGCTAATGTTAGTAACTTATCTGCTTAATGATTTAATTAATTTTCTTTTGGCTAAACGCTTTAAGGATTAACGCCGTTAAATATTTTTGTTTCAGCCCACCTTGTTATATATATATATCTATATATACTACTATTCATATATATTATATATATATATAATATGTATATAGTATAATATATATATATATATATATATATACTATATATATATTATATACTTATCATATATATATATATAAATATCCTCGGTGGCAAAGATCGGAATCCTACCAAGTTCTGCCGGAGTGAGGAAACCAGAAGTCCCAAGGCCAAAATTAAAGGGCCGACATGCCCCGATTACGTCGGCCGTGTGAAGGTGTGAAAGTCAAGGAAGTTAGGAAAAATGCCAGAAAACGAAGTATATTCAGGCCGTTACCAGTATCATCGCACAAGAGAAGATTATCATAGCGGGTAATGTCCGGAGTCCAGAGAGCTGGACCGAGAATGGATGAAACTGTGCGGAATAACGAGTGGCACAAGCTCCTACTCGACTTGACTATAGAGTTCAGAAGAGCGGTCTGCATTGCAATAGCAATAGAATAAGGAGAGTGATGCAACCTTTCGTCGGTGGGAAAGAGAGATTGGAGAAAGTTAGTGAGAATAGGAGAGTTAACAAGTCAAAAAAACATAGACTGCTCATTACCAAAGAGAACAGTGTGTGTGTTGAACCACCCAGATATGTAATACGTTCTCCATAAAAGAGAAGTAATATCCCTATGAAGAGCAAGTAACTGGGGTGGAGAGAAGTTTCAATGGCGCCTCAGAAAACAAAACCTCTAAGTAAGAGACTTGTTGAGAAAGAGAAAGTTTTTATTCGCTCGAGATCACCTCTATCAATTAAAATCACGGGAAAAGGAAACTCCAAGAATAATAAGAACAGAGAAGGTTTGAGTTGTGCGTTTTCGAAGACGATATTATAGTTTTGTGGAAGATTATGTTGAATAGATAGGTGAAGAAACTATGTTTTTGAGGCATTGAAAACTACCATTTTTTCTTTGTCCCAATTAGAGATACGAGAAAGGTCAAAGGTCAGCTGCTCCAAGGCCACCATCTTGGCATGCTCTAATTGCTGTTGAGATGATCAATTGTCAAATTGGACAGAGTAGGGAAGGGTGGAGTCATCGGCACAGGAGTGGATAGAAGAAGAAGTGATAGAGAGAAGGTCAATAGTGAATAGTAGCAAAAAAAGTGGCCATTCGACAGAGCCTTGAGGAACACCACTAATAATAGATTTAAAGAATGAGCGGTGGCCGTTTACATCTGATGTAAAAAGACCAGAAAGGAAGTTAAAGAGAAAATAACAGAGAAGCAGGAGAGGTTTTAATACCGTAAGAGGTAAGTTAAGTTTAGATACTAAAGCTTTGTACCAGACTCAATCTGATGATTTCGATATGTCTATCGCTACAGAAAAAATATTTACCGAAATGTTGAGAAGCAGAAGTCCAAGAATCGGAGAGAAGAGAAATAAGGTGACCAGTAGAACGTTTCTTACGAAAGACATACTAGAGATTATAGATTAGATTTGAAGAATTAAGATGTTTCCAAATCTCCTTGTTAAAGATGGATGAGGAAACTTTAGAAAGAACGGAGGTTAAAATGATAGAACGATAGTTAGAGGGTTGATAGAGGTCCCCCTCGTTCTTCGCAGAGGCTTCGAACTGAGCGGGCCACTTTTTCAGCAAGAAGGGAAGGTCGAAATGGAAAGACATAAACGAAACAATTTACCATGGCAGGGAGCAGACTCAGAAGTACAACTATGTTGAACCAAAAAAGGAATACCGTCAGGATGATGGGCCTTCTTGGTGTTAAGAGTGGAGAGAACAGGGAAAAACGTAGTCTTTAGGAAGAAATTACGCCTATTCTGTTATTCTTAGTATAGCAATTTGAGGAGATGCAGAAGAGGAAGTATCTGCCGATCATCAAGCGGGGAGCGTTAGAAACACAAAGTCTTGATGAATATGGTTCAACTTTATCAGAAGGTAAAATGGCAATTGTGCAATCGGAAGACACTAAAAGAGGGGAAAAAAGGATAAAGCACAGTCAGAGTCAACATTTTTGGTAAAATGCTATTAAGGACGTGAGGAATCGGATTCAGAAAGATGCTTCTGAAAGTTTCTGGAGTTTGAGAACGACAGTAATTCCTGAAGTTAGCAGGTCCCCGTGGAATGGCTATCGCATTACATCTAGTTAAGTCCCTTCAACAAAGATTTGTAGTTCCAGAGATCTGGATAGAGATATACTTTGCAAATTACAGGAATTAGTGGGTTGGGCATTCTTTAAATTTTATTTCATGATTATGTACAAGAGAAGTGTCTGAGTACTTGCATCCTAAACTAGAGGATTAAAGCCTGTTAATTTCTACTGATACAATACATTTTTCCAAAATAGTCATTTTTTCATTCTGTACATATATGTATAGTATTATATCTATACAATTTACCAAGATAATATATATATATATAATAGTAATTTTATATATATATAGATTATAATAATAATAATTAATAAATATATATATATATATATATATATTATATATATATATAGTATATATATAAATTATTTACATAATATATATATGAATTATAATATAATTATAGTATAATATTATATATATATAATAAATTAATTATTATATTATATACATTACCGTTGACAAAATATATTGGTCTTTTCCAATCTCATTTGTTTTTAATCTTTTGCATTTAAAAAAAAACAAATTCATATTTTATAGCGCACTATATGACATACAAATAGGTTTAAATTTAATTCTTCCTGACCTCATTTCATTCGTAATACGTTTTCTGATCCCGGAAAATTTTTCACATGTTTGGTGTTTGTGTTGTGTTGTGTGTGTTTTGTGTGTGTGTTGTGTGTGTGTGAGAGAGAGAGATAGAAGAGAGAGAGAGAAGAGGAGAGAGAGAGAGAAGAAGAGATGTGTATTGTTTGGGGTGGATAAGTGTGTATAGAGTGTGAGGAGTATTTGTATGTAAGAGTGGAGAGTGTTTTTGTGTGCTTGGAGTGAGTGTGGTCGCGAGATGCGCGAGTGCTTTTTGTATGTATTAAAAGAGAGTGTGTGTTTTATTGTAGAATAGTGGAGTGAAAGACTTTGGTGATAGCAGAGTGGAAGAGTGGAATTTGTGTAGGAGAATATTTTGTGTTTAGGAGATTATATAGGAGAGAGAGAGAAGAGAGGAGAAGAGAAGAGAGAGAGAGAAGAGAGAGAGAGAGAGAGAGAGAGAGAGAGAGAGAGAGAGAGTGGGTGTGTTTTTGCGTGTAGAAGTGGAAGTGTTTTTCGCTTTTTGAAGAGAGAATGCTATCTTTTTTGTGCTAGAAGGGGAAGAGCGCTTTTGTGTGCAGATGGGGAGTGTTGTTTTTGTTATGTAGAGGATATAAGTGTGTTTTTTGTGTGTAGAAGAAGAGTATGTTGTTTCTTTTCGTGTTAGAAGGTCGAACGAGGTTTGTGTGGTATAATGAGATGTATTTTTTGAGGAGAAGATGAGTGCTTTTTTGTGTGAGAAGACAGTGATGTGCGTGTTGTTTGTTGTGTTTGGATGATGGCTTGTTTTTTGTTGTTTTTGTACAGAATAGAGTGAAAGTCTTGTTGTGTGTTGAAGAGAGAAAGCGTGTTCCTCGTGATCTGGAAGAGTATAATTGTGTTAGGTAGGAAGATAAGAAGAGTATTTGTGTGTAGGGAGATAGATTGGGTTTTTGTGTTATGCGATGGCAAGAGTTCGTTTATGGCTTGAGAGATGTGTGTGTGTTGTGTTTTTGGTGTAAAACACGAGGGAAGAATATTTTTGTTTCAGAGAGAAGAGAGAGAGAGAGAGATTGAGAGAGGAAGAGAGAAAGAGGAGAGGAGAGAGAGAGAGAGAGTAGGGGAAAAGAGGTTATGAGAGTAGAGAGAGAGAGAGGAGTATTTGTTGCCCCATTAATTATTGAAAGTGTAGCGATAAAATGACGTGTTGTGTATGTAGAGAGTATTTGTTGGGTGTAAGAGGGAGTGTTGTTGTTGGTGGTAGGAGGATATTCGTATCATTCTACGGAAAGTGAGGAGTGTTTGTGGCTTCGTCAGCTGAAATCGTACACTTTTCCTAATCAGTAAGCGGAGGTATCCCCGCTTAGCGAAATTCATTACTCCGATGCCTTCTCTATATGTAATGTGCTTTAATTAAGGAAAATTGGATTGATTAAAAGATCAAAATAAAACCAAAAAAAAAAAACACTTTTTTTTATTATAGATTCGATCACCAGGCAGGCATGCTAAGTAAATATTAACTAAAATGAAAAAGTCCGCTCGGCGATCTCAAAACTTTTTTGATCGCGTACCCCTAGGACGAAAATATTTTATATTATACTAAATTATATTATATATATATTATATATAATTATATATATTTAAATATATATTATATATAATATATATAGTATATATATATATAGTATATAATATTATAAATATATATATATATATAATAATAAATATATATTATATAATACAATTATCTATCATTATAAATATATATCGTAAGTATAATCTACCTACTAATATGACACAAATACCTCTTACGTATAAATTATATGAGTAATAACTATATATAATAATATATAATATCTGTATGTAAATCTATATACTTAATTATCAAAAATATTAGCTGAATATATAAATGATATATAATATACAAAACCACTATAATCGAAATATACTCATAGTGGTAGGAGTGGCAAGTCATATATAGTAATAATAATATATATAATATATATATATATATATAAATAACAATACATATAAAATAATTACTTATTATATTATATTACATAACTAAATATTATTAATGAATTAATTAATAATATATAACAATAATATCATAAATATATATTTAAAACATAATAATCATAATAGAAATAATAATAATCTACTAAGATACCTAATTATATAATATATATAAATAATAATATATATATATATATAATATATATATATATATATATGATATTATATATATTATATATAATATATTATATATATTAAAAATATTATATAATATAATATATATAAATAAACTTTGTATATATATATATTATATATATATATAGTATAATATAATAATATATAATTAATATATAATTATATATATATATAGTATATATAATATAATATAATAATAAAATTATATATATATATATATAATCGTGATACTACTCTTTGCGCCACCCCCAATAATATTTGAGTACCCCCCGGGTACGCGAATACCCCACTCTGAGAACCACTGGTTATGAAGAATAATGAATACTGGATTTTATCTCTGAACGATAAAAAATTTTCTAACCAACTACTTTTTTTACCCCATCGGCGGGTTGACTACCCGAGGAATTGGATGTATTTCTTAGCGATCGAACAATGAAGTGTTATTTTTACTCTGTCATTAACCGCATAAGGAACCTAATACAAATGTCGACAAAGAAAATGTATATACAGGTTAATTAGTCGACATTTGTAATTAAAAAAAAAAAAAAAGAAAAAAAAAAAAAATCTGATTATTTAAAGTTCTCTAAACGAATCCTAGCATAAAACTTAAAGCCTAACTAACCTACCTAAAACCTTAACGAATCCCAAAACTTAACTTAACTGCTAACTTTAACCTAACCTACCTAACGAATCCAACAAAACTTCAACTTAAACCTAACCTAACAACTAACGAAATCTCCAACAAACTTAACTTCACCATATACTTAACCTATGACCTAACGAATCCCAACAAAACTTTTAACTTATACCTAACTTAAACCTACCTGTCACCAACGAATACAACTAAATACTAACTTATACCTAAACCTACTAGACAACAACAAAACTATACTTAAGTACTCTATGCAACTTAACCTACAACCCTCACTTAATCTAACCATAACCTTAACTAACCCTATCCTATATCACTTGCTTCGGCTGTATCGGACATTTTTTTTAATGTGTCGACATTTTACCTGTCTACCATTTGTGCTAGTCTCCACATGTATTAATTGTGGCTCAAACAACAGAACGATCGATTCGTGTGTTGAAAGTCCACGATTCACGACCCCAATCGTAGGGGGGGGGGCGAATTCCTAAGAGCCCATTCTCTCAAATAAAAGGATAAATAATGTCAATCTGAGGAAATAAACAATCATATCTACGGTGGCAAGAACCATGATTTTTAAAGCTTATTTATGCACCTATGTAAAAAGTCCCTTCACCTTTGAAATAATTTTGTATTATTCATATTTTTCTTAAAATTATATATGAAACAGAACATTACGACTTCCAATCAAATAAGAACCTTTTAGAAGTCTGTTTGAAAATATATAGATACAGATATGATAGATAAATGATAGATAGATAGATAGATAGATAAATAAAAAAATAGAAGATACAATATATAGATATATAGAGTAGCTTAGATATGATAGATAATAGATAGATAGATAGATAGATAGAGAGTAGATGCAGATAGAAGAAAGGCAGTAGAGAGATTTTTTCTGAGAGAGAGTAGAGAGAAGACGAGAGAGAAGAGTGAGAGAGAGAGAGAAGAGCAAGTGGGGTCTCCAGAGTCCAGACTAAGGAACTCGGCCATCCCTGCAAGGCATTTTAGAAAAGGACTGAGATAATAATGAATGTGTGCCTTTAATTATAATATAATATATATAATTAATATATATATATATACATATATATATATATATATATATTATATATATATATATAATATATATAATATGTTATATTAATATATATTTATATTATATATATAATATATATTTATAGTGAAAAAAAAAAGATTGATTATGTAGAAGGTTTGAATTAAAAAGGTTGACTAATTATTTAGTAGATTTGAGTTTAAAAATAACAGAAAATGTAGTAAATTTGAATTTTCAAAGAAAATAAATAGCAGGTTTGAAATAAAGATTAATTATTTAGCAGATTTGAATTAAAAAAGATTAATTATTTAGCAGGTTTGAAATAAAGATTAATTATTTAATTAATCTAATTAATTTGACATTTAAAAAATTTAATTAGCTTAAAAATAATTAAAAAAATCATTAATAGGTTAAAAGGTTTGACTATAAATAAAAAATCGATTATTTATAGGTTTGAATAAAATTGATTTAAAAGTTTGAACTATATAAGCGATTATTTAGTATAATAATATAATATAGTATATAGTATATATATAATATATATATAATAAATATATAAATATATATATATATATATAATAATATATATAGCATATATATATATATATAATATAAATATATTATTAATATATATATATATATAGTATATAGTAATATTAATTATATTTATATATATATATATTTTTAGAATTTAAAGTGGGTTTGAATTAAAACTTGGGTAAATGATTTTAATGAAAGAAAAAATTATATATAATGCATCAAATGACTTCATCTCTAAAATTGAATATAATTAAGGCAGGATGACAAAATAATGTCATTTTTATCAGTTTAATTTATCTGTTTAACGTGCTCTCTCTCTCTCTCTCTTCTTTCTCTTCCTCTCTCTCGTCTCTCTCTCTCTCTGCTCCTCCTCTCTTCTCTCTTCCTCTCTCCTCTCTCTCTCATCTCGCCCATCATCACCGACACATCTACATATATATTATATAATATATAATAAATATTATATATAATATATAATAATAATATATAATATCATAATCTATATATATTATATATATAGTATAATAGCGTGTGTTTGTGATTACGTCGTGAGTGCGTGCCTGTGACTGTGACTTCCCTGTTTATGGAATGATTCATGTGCAATTGTTGCATTTAAAATAAATCATATTTATTTTAAAATCATTAATGTAGGGTTTGAGGTAATGTTATCAAATATCGATTGTTTTTATCGATATATGATCGATATGTGTTACCCAATAAAAAAGGTTGTTCGAACACGTAGAATGACACTGCTTTGGCCAAAATTTTACATTAATAATTTTTTCAAAACAAAAAGAAAAAAAGGTATATTAAAGTACGTTATAATAATTAACTATATTTGTGTATATTTAAATAAAATTTAATGAAAAATTTTAATAAAATTCAAACATTGAATATATATTATATAATTATATATATTATATTATATTATATACTATATTTATATATTTAATATATATATTATATATATATATATATATTAAATATTATATATATATATATAAATATATTCTTACAGCCCATAGGCATATATTATATATATATAATATAATAGATAATATTATTATATATATTATATATATAAGTATATATAATAAATTATATATATATATATATATATATTATAATATATATATATATATATATATTCGGTCAGATTTTTTAAATGCTCACAGTATGTAACTAGGGACCAGTCAGCTCCTAAGTAAAACAAATTAATAATATTGATCAGCGGAAAATTTTAAGGATGGATTTAACTTTTTTTTTTTTTTTTTTTTGTTTATCATCGAAAAATAATTTTAAAATTATTTCCCCCATTTAGGGGATCGAGCCGACGGGGGACAAGAGGGGGGACGTTTTCCATACGAGGATGGTCGAGGAACCCCGCGACACCCCAACATAACAAAGAGCGGGGTTCCGGAGACATCCCCGAGGTGGGATTATCCCCCCCCGTTGTCCAGCGGAGGCCGAAGACCTCCCTATTCCATCTTTGTCGGTTTACCCTAGGTATCCTTTGTTAAGTAATACCCAAAGTGTTTTGAATAAAATTATCTTTTTTTTACTTCAAGGACTACCATAGGGTAAACCGCAAGATGGCATGAGTCGGGGTCTCTCGGCTCCGGTGGACCGACGGGGGACTAATCCCCCCCCCGGGAGTCCGACCCCTGTCTGGTCTTTGGTGCTCGCGGGTTCCTCGACATTCCCCTCCGGGGTAATAAACTTCCCCCTCGTCCCCCGTCGCCCGAACCCCTAAATGGAAAATTTTAAAATATTTTCGATGAATAACCAAAAATAAAAACAATAAATAAAAAAAATAAAAAAAAAATAAAAATAAATAAATCCATCCTTAGATATTTTCGACTGATTCCAATAACTAAAATTTGTTTTTAACTGTATGACCCTGCCGTTCTATACTGCTTATAATATTATATATATAATATATATATATCATATATAATATATAAATATAATATAATATATATATATTAAATATATAATATATATAAATATAATATATATAAATATACATAGGCCTATATATATATTATATTATTAATATATATAATATAATTATTAAATATAATATTATTTTATATATAAAGATTATATTTATATAATAATATTTCGTATATAATATATATAATATAATATTAATAATATATAAAGTAATATATTATATATATAATATATATATATATATATATATATATATATATATAAATATATTATATTTAATATATTATATAACATTGAATATAATATTTTTATATTTATTGTTAATGTGTGCATAAATTACCTTTGTTTTTTATTTTTTACTTTTAATATCGTTTGCATGCATTCAATACACATGCGTATATTGCAATACTGAAATATGCCAATCTTCTCCTCGAAGGAGACTATAAAATATTCGATTACCTTTCTAAAATTCGATGTTGATACATTACCTCAACCGGACTATTACCAAAATTAGAAAAGAAAAACGTTTTTTATTGTCATATAATGTATATATATATTTACTTTCCAGCATTGTATTACCTAATTTGTTACCAACTTGTTTTATTTGATAGTTTTGATTTTCCTTCCTTCACCTTCATATAGTAATTAAGGCTAAAAAGTTGGTAATTCCTGTTTCCTTTGGTGAAGCTGTTCAGTTAGTTGGTTTTTCGCTTTTTTTTTTTTTATTTCAAATTTAATTTCCATTCCTTTTCTATTTAGTTTCTGTTATAATCTCAAAATAACATAAACTGTAATTTATTTTTTGTTTTTATCTTTGAAATATTGAATCAAAATTACAACAAAATGAAATAAATTAAATGTCTGCCTGATAAAGGGATACACGTAGAATTGAAAATATTGCGAATACTTGCAACACATTTGGATATAACTGTTGTTAAAGCCTATTTGATGCATTGTGTGTTTTTTAACTGCTTACGATTAAATGTATTTTATACACATGTATCTATTTTTGGGCTGAATATATAATATAATAATATTATATATATATTATATATACTATAATATATATTATATATATTGATATAATATATTATATATATATATATATTATATAATATATATAATATATATATATAGCCGTATATATATATATATACTTTATCCTAACTTAATCTAACTTTACCTAACCTAGTTTTTCCCTATCCTACTTAAAATACCACTAAAGACATTACTAAAAGCTGATCTAAAAATTACTGTATACCTTCATATATTATAATATATATATAGTAATATTAATATATAATATAATATATATATAGTATAAATATATTATCTATATTATATAAATAATTATATATAAATATAATTTATATATAAACGATGTTCTAAGTTGGATTATAAAGGAAATCTGGGATTTTTATATGAGTATTTGATTTGAAGGATTTCTTACGTAATTTTCTCAATTTTGCCCATTGATAAAAAGAACGTATTATTATGTTGAGGTGAAAATGTTAATGTAAGTTATATTATTCGTTGTGTTTATATATAATATATAATAATATATAATATAGATATAAAGAATATATATTATTATAATATAGTTATATATATATATATATAATATATAAATATATAGATAGGAACTTCTCCTTAGGGTAGTTAACCGATATTATATCGAACGAAACAATATGTTAATCGATTTTTTTTCGATTATTTTCAAGGCAATATGCTATAAAGTTGCAATTAACAGCATTCTTTTTTTATTAAAACAAAGAAATCTCAACGATTAACTAGCAAAGATGAAATTAATTCATGGTCTCTCGGCCCTCAAGCGGGACGACGGGGGGGACCTTCGTCCCCATCTCGTCCTCCGCTCGCTCGACCCCTTAAAAATCATATTATACGAATAAAAATTAGACAAAACATTAACATAATTAAAAATACATAAAATAAACACATTAGGCAACTATTATAGCATATGTATTTTTAGCTACAGTTAAACTGCGCATGGCTGCACGGTAGAATTGAGCATTTGCGACTCTGAATTTTTAGTGTCAACATCCTTTTAACAGCGGTATGTATGCCCTATATAAATATATATATATATAGTTATATATATAATATAATTTAAAACTATATTATATAGTATATATATTATATATATATAATGATATTATATAGTAATATTAATATATATTATAATATTAATATATTATATATATATAATATATTTATAAATTAGGCTGAAACAAAGAATTTACGCACCCGCATAGCGACAAAATTAGTTTACTCGTCGCGAATATAAACTTGATAATTATTTCAGGATTGTACGAAATTGTATGAAAATGGAAAAAAAAATTTAATTATAAATTGTTTTTTTTATGTCTCCAACAATTTAGTTGTTAGGAACTAATAAATATTCGAATCATCAGATGAAAATAGTAGAAAAAGTTTTTTTTTTAGACTAAAAGAATAACCGGGAAACCTGCTAAAAGATCGCAAAGAGGGCGTCCATTCGCCTCCTGTGATGGCGATCGACGGGTAGACTGATTTTCCCCCCTCTCGAGGGAGTCCTCTCCGGAACCCCGCTCTTGTGTGTTTGGGTGCGCGGGGGTTCACGCCCCCCTACGGTAATCGGAAAACGATCCCCTCTCTTCCCAACGTCGCTCGAGCCTCTATAATAAAATTTATTATCCTGATTCCATATAATGGTATTAGTTTCTTCTACCTTATCGTAGATTTTGATGATAAAAAAAAAATAAAAAAAACAAGTAAAAAAATTTTTTTCTCGCATTTTTTTCCTAAATCAAATTTCATACGCTGATTCCATATATGTTACAGTTTTCTTGTACCTATCTTTGTTCGAGATATCATTCGGGTAACTTCTTTAGTTTGCCTATAACTTTATCGAGGGCAACTCGAGTAGTGTTACCAAATACGCAACAAACGCACAGCTCTGCAGCACATACGCGATTTTGAGTATCTGCCCTGCATGTTTCGGCTCAACGTGCATCATCTATCCTATATTGTTTAGTTTTTTTTGCTAACTGAATAATATAAAATGAAGAAACTAATTTAACCTACAAGAATTTGAAAATGAAAAATATAAATCTTATCATACGGACAATAAAAAGTACACAAATCGACTTTATAAAACACTTGATTTATTTTAAGTTAAAATAATAAAATTTTGATTTTTTTTTGCCTGGGGAAATTCATTTCTTAGTTTTATCATTAATGAATATTATATACTATTATATATATTATATATATATAAATGTGATATATATATTATAATTATAATTATCTATATATTATATATATTATTTTATATATATATATAATATATATATATATTATATAATAATATCTAAATATAATATAATATGCAAAGTTATCTTAACGCTCCACGGGAACGTGAGGTGGATAAAACAAATTTTGCTAGGTAGCATTCTATATAATAATTGGTTTCTAGGGGAAATAATTTTTTTTTTTTTTTACCTATGTTCTAGGGTCGAATATTAGTTTAAGTTATTTAGGTAGGTTAGTTGGTTGTGTTATGTTTGGT
>JABUQX010049504.1:37500-39934 GCA_015478945.1 Trachelipus rathkii | reverse complement strand
CTTCTCCCTCATTTTCTCAAATCATTTGTTTCAATGTAAAGATTTGATCCACACATGCTCTACCACTTCTAAATGCACTTTGTTCTTTCTCCAATCAGTCCTCATCACCCGACGTACTCTTTCGATCTAAATACCCCAGCAAATATTCTTCACTGCAACACTCAATAAAAACTAATTCCCTTATAATTCCAACAGTTACCCTTACCCCTCTACCCTTATATAAGGGTACTATTACTGCACTTCTCCAATCCCTCGGAATTATACCCTCCATAAATGCTTTGTTACACAACTTCCAAACCATTTCAATCACATCTCGCCTCCGTTCCTTGCATCATTGCTCAGTTAATTCCATCCATACCTGCAAGATCTACCATTCTTCAACCTTTCTCCCACTATACCATTTACCTTCTCCTTTACTAATAAACCTCGTTCCCTAAATTTCTAAATACATCCATCACCTCTCCTCTTCTCATCATTTATCCTCTGACATTCTATGTATCCATACGATTCATACATTTTCGCCAAAGATTGGCTATTACGTAGATCAGAATATAATATAATATATAATATATATATATATAATATAAATATATATATATATAATATATATATATATATATATATATATTATATATATATATATATAAATATATATATATACTATAGATATATACTTATATAATATATATATCTATATTGCACATTTATTTTTGCAAATTTATTAATAAACGCGTGTGCAGAGGAAAATTCCAATTGTTCTAAAAGGCGGATTACGCAATGCCGCAACTTTGAAAGAAAAAGCTGCATGACCTTCAGCATGACTTGGATCTTAATTATCCGCTCGGTAAAAAACCGACTATAAGGGCAAAGATATTATTTATTATTCACTATTAGTTTATTTATCATACCGCCAGCATTTTTTAATTATATATACTACATATATATATATATATATATATTATATATATATATTATATATATATATATAGTATATATATAATATATATATATATATATATATATATATATATATATTATATATATACATATATATATATATATATATATATATTATATATATATATATATATATATATATTATATATATATAATATATATATATATATATATAAAATATATATATATATATTATATATATATATATGAGTATATATAGTATATATATATATATATATATATTATATATATATATATATAATATATAATATATAATATATATATATAGGCTATATATATATATATATATAATAGGCTATACTATATATATAATATATTATATAATATATATATATATATTATATTATATATATATATATATGTGTACTATAATATATATATATATTATATATATATAATTATATAGACTGATCTCTATAATATAACTACCCTATTTAAGAGATCACCTTATAGCAAACAATAAGATAGTTTTTGGAATAGCAAAACTCTGCTTTTTTTTATTTCTTTATTAATTATTTCTAATGGCTATTTTACAGGAACACAAATTAATTTAATTCACTATTGTTCCAAAAATAAATGTTTACTCTTTAAATATCAAGTTATTATTTTAAATCTGACTCCAATTAAAGTATCAATTTTTGGACCGAGAGAGTGTCAAGATGTTGGCTCTCCGATCTCTTACTACTGACCTCTCTCCCGAGAGCGCAGTAACAGCCGCCGGTTGAGAAAGAGTTTCATTGGTTGACTTTAATAATAATATTAAAAAAAAGAATGAAATAGTTATTATGTAGGATTTTATAACATGTAAACCAATTTACCTTTACACAGAACTTTCTTATAATTGTGCACAGAAATCCGTTCACAAGAGAAACTGTCTTGGTTGGCACTACATATCTTTATAATTTTATTTGAACCGATTCTTCCGATATATATATATATATATGTATTATATATATATATATATATATATTATATATATATATATATATATATAATATAATAATATATATATATATATAGTAAATGATATAATATATATATATATATATATTAGTGAGGGGGACGATTAATCGAATCGCATCGGAATCGAAAAGAATCGGTTGTTTTCAGGAATCGAATTCGCGAATCAGGTGAATCGACAAAATTGTACATTCTTTTGACCGATTCTCTTGTGACGGTATTACAATTGAAATAATTTTTATTCGATCTTTATGAAATTTCAAAGACAATATTTCGAAGTCTGCAGTATGATTTTTAATTTCAGTTCTTCCTTAATTCTATTTAATTAAACAAAACTGGATTGAGCGGCGCATCTTTATGTAGAGCCTAAGATATCATGTTAAGATTTTCAGACAGTCATGGTGAGGCGTGAGGCAGTCATTTGGCAATGTTTCGTTAGTCTTATTATGTAATATGTTTTGATAATTATATACCCGTGAACTCGTAAGTGAGCAGT
>JABUQX010049504.1:30000-32500 GCA_015478945.1 Trachelipus rathkii | reverse complement strand
TAGGAGAAATAATCATGTGTATGAAACATGTTGTATGTTAAAAGTAATTTTGAAAACCACTAGAAGAAAGTAAAAACCTGATTTTAACAGAACCGAAACATTACTTTCTTTTATCTGAAAACTAAAATTTGTCTTTTCTAGTAAATGATTTGAAGTAAAAATTAAAATAAGATCAGTTTATTAAATTTAACATTTTTCTTATTTAATTTTTTTAATAAATATATAAAGATTCAAGACGGTGGTGTATATTTATATCATCCAGACATGATGATCAAGCTGTGTAGGATCGAACAATGGGCACTCATTTTGAAATTTATCTGCCGCATATTGCAGCGCAGGAAATAATAAGGTGAGCTGGGATAAGGTAGGTGAAGATGGATTTAGCTTATAAAATAGCATAACGAGCTGAAATTAATGAAAAGAGAAGAAGTGGCCTCCATCCCCTAGGCGATGGTGGGAGGGTGGGCGATATCTTTTGAAAGTTGTTCCCGTTGGTTGTGTCTAGGTGGAGATAATCAGTTAACTCGTTCTCATTTTTGAACTTGTAAGAGTAGTAGTAGTGCCGATGTGGTGGTGGGGTATGGAGAATGGACTACCAACGGATCACTTACTAACACACACTTGTGTTAGAGTCAAGGGTCAAGATTGTCGAAAATGGGACTTTATAAAACGCGACATAGATAAGGATGTTAAGTGGAAAAAAATTTTGGATGAACAGCCTTTTCTAAAATTGTATAAAACTTTGACGAAAAAATAATTAATAGTTTAAAAACTAATTATTAAAAAGTTTTATTCGAAGGTGCATTTTAATTATTTTTCTATTCTTTATGGTAATATGCTTAATAAACAATTCAAATTACATATTTATTTGAATTTTGCAGACTAATTTACAATACGTATGTTTATTTGAAAGTTTTATAAACAAAGAAACTGATGAGAACTTTCAAAAAGTCTTAATAGTTTTGTGTGTATGAATGAAATCTCCAACAAAGCTATTTTGACAGATATACTGATATAAGTAATATAAAATTGAAAAGCGCTAGAATATAGTTTGATAGAAAAAAAATTATATTCTAAAAGGCATTTTGAACAAATAATTGACAGTCTTAATCATTGATGAACTGCGTATTTCGATGATGATTCATTACGAGAAAATGGTGCAATATTTGTTTAATTTTTGAAGAAGAATAGTATCTTCAGTAGTAAGAAATAAAGCGCGCGCGAAAGAAATAATTTTTCTTGCATATTTTAACGATGACTCATAGTAAGAACATGATGCAACCTATTGCTCATTTGAAGATAAATAATATTTTAGTGTTTATTTGTCCTATTAAACACTGAAGTATAAATATTTAGTTATAATTCTAATAATAGTATATATATATACTATATAGTATATATATATATAATATAATATATATATATTATAAGTATATATATATAATATATATATATATTATATATATATTACAATATATTATATATATAATATATATACTATATATATATATATATAATATATAGTATAAAATATTATATATATAAATTATATAATATATATATACTATATATATAATATATATATATATATCCATATATATATATATATATTATTATATATAATATATATGTAAGCCTATATTACAGTGATAAACTAATTTTAGACTTGCTACAAATTTTATAGTAAAAAAGAGTATGGCTGTGCCTGAAGCTATTCAAGATTATTATTAGGATTATGGCAAGAGCGTCTATTCTTCAACGGAAAATACAGTTTAAAAAAAAAAAATATTACTTGAAAACTCGCTGCTGACTTGAAAAGGAAAACCACACGCCTGTTTATATAGTATATTATATATATATAATTTATATATAGTATATATATATATATATAATATATATAGTATATATTATATATATATATATATATTATAATATATATGTGTGTGTTGGTGGTGCTGTGGTTAGGTGTTTGTGTGTTGTAGGTATGGTGTGTGTGTCTGCGTAAAAAAAGTTATGACATCCTTCTCTAATTTCGCAGAAGACAAATTTTAAATAACATATGCCTCAGGACTTTATTTTCATAATTATCATCTCTCACTTCTCTCTCTGGCCTCCTTTCCCCAAATGAGTCTGAAGAAAGAATGGACAAAGATACACTAATAGAATTTAGCTAAAAACTGATCATTAAGGAGAGGCGCAATTAAATTTTAATGAGTATGTAGCAAAACGTACGAAAAAAAGACATACTAATTGTAGTCATTGTAATGATTTATTTAATATACTCATTTGAATCGGGAGTCGCAATTTTATAATATTATGAGGAGACTAATTTCTATTTAATTATATGTGTTTCAAGCGTATTAAGTATGGATCTTAGAGAGGGAGCTTCTTTACGGCCTTAGTGGTATTACTAGAGTAGGACCACTTCTAAAAAATAAAATGAAATATATATACTATATATATATATATAATATATAGTATATATATATATATATATATA